>JBBPDC010018908.1:0-12941 GCA_037974485.1 Hemigrammopetersius urotaenia | reverse complement strand
GTGTGTGTGTGTGTGTGTGTGTGTGTGTGTGTGTGTGTGTGTGTGTGTGTGTGTGTGTGTGTGTGTGTGTTTAATAGGACGAGTCGGCGTGTTTCAACCAACACTGTGGTTAGTTTCTTTTGTGGGTTATTTTAATTGGGGCCCATGTTGAGCCCGTCGTAGCACCGGTCAATGAGGTGGTTTGAATATTTATGTGGAAAGAGTTAACGTCAAACTCTTTTGATACCGTACAAACCAAATCATCCTCCAAACGTGTTTCAATGAAACTGAAAAGTTTGTTTAGTAATCAGTCAATCTTAGTAAGAATGTGTGCTAAGAGACCCATCATTTCGACAGCAATGCTGATTTCTAAAACTAACTCTTTCCAGTAATGAGTGTGTTCAGTGTCTGTGTTTTATTGTAGGTTTGCAGTGCTATTTTTGAGGAATCAATAAAGTGCACTACAATGTCTGTGCAATATATCAGTGGTCTAAACATTTGCAATACTGACATCTCAAAAATCTCTAAAATGCTAACGAGTTATTCAGAAGATCAAACAAATATCTTTGGTCTAAATAAGGACGTTTATCTCTCACTGAGTGCAATCTCGATAAGGGTTTGTAGTCTGTGCTGGGGACCAGTAACTACTAGTGCTGAAGATTTAGGCCTGCATCTGCCTCTGGTCAGCAAACACTGATCACCTCCAGGCACTTTTACTGCTTAAAGGGTTAGGACGAGTGTGACAGTGCCAAAAGAATCATTATTTTTTAACAAAGTGTTCCCAATTCTAGCCGAAAACAACAAATTTATACACTCAAACCAGCATCCAGATGGCACAACACAAAGGCGAAGAGCACCAAACAATCTTGTCTCAAAGCTGTCCAGTTATTTCTCATATCTGATTTTAAAAAATGGTTAATGAATACATTTCATATAATTTGTCCACACTTAAAGACACAGATGAGCTACTCAATACAGGGAAAAGCTCTTGCTCCAACACACACAAGTGCATGATCCGTACCTTAAAATCCAGCTAATGGCCATGAAAGAACTGAACAGTGCACTTTATTGAAAGCTAGATGATCTATTCTGCCCTGTTGCACATATCAGCCAGTGCCATTAAGGTCCTGTTTAGAGGCTGTGGATGATGCATTGCACACTTTTACTTGCACTGCTGAAGCCCAGCGACTAAATAAAGGTGCTAAATCCGACACTCTGAGTGTAAACACTTACAAAACTAAAAGAAAGAAGTGATCCTTGGTCACTGTGATTAACCCAAACAGCCATTGCCTAGTCATACTACAGCTCAGCCGCAACTGTATTTTTTATATGCAACAAAGACTGCTAATGCTTCAAATAAGACATAGTGCTGCAAGTTCTTGGCTCAGTTTGAACTAATAGAACATACAAATAAATATCAAACTAAAATAAATAACTAAAATAATAAACAAAGCAAGTAGAATATTTCATACATAATCAATTCAAAGAGCAAATAATAAAAAAAAAACTCTAATAGCCATTTAATACATAATCAACAGAATTGACACATATGTAATATAATAGAATAGTTTTTTAAAATAATAAATAGTCTAATTCAGCAAACGGATTTGTAATACAAAAGTAATTAAACATTTTAATATAATAAGAATAAACTAAAAGCTCTCTAAAATAATAAAAAATAAAATAATAAGTAATACCTCATTAATAATTCATAATTTTGTCAATAATAGATATATCATACAATAGCTTAAAGAAACGTGCTAAAGCGTATTTTATTATGATACATTCCGCAACTAAAGTATCGGAAATGTAATGAATAAATCGTGTCATAGGTGTGGTGTATTTTTACTGCTGTACTTGTGTTTAATAATTTTCTAATATAATAAATAAGACACTAATAGATGTCTGATATAGTAAACAGAACTGTTGTGTTTAACAGGCTTTAAAGTCTTACTGTACTCTGAAGGGTTTTAACGCACTGCTCTGGATGATATATTAATAAAATAAAGGTCGTCTCTTCTCTCCATACCTTGAGGATGTTAGGGTGCTGCAGTCTCTCCATCAGGGCCATCTCCTTTACCAGTTTGACGGAGGCCAGTCTGTAGCAGTCTCCGGTGGAGCCATACTTCCTCACGCACTCCTCCATGTCGTGTCCGGTAAAGTCCACGGATTTGAGCGCCACGGCGAAGCTGCCGTTGAGCGCGGCGCGGTGCACGGCCTTGGTATACCCGGAGCCCACGAAACGGACGTCTTTCACCGTATCCATGCAGCTGCAGCCCAACCGACCCGGACCAGTGCCCGCGCGCTCCTGGTCGTCCTCCTCCTCGTGCGCGCGCTGCAGGTCCATCAGCCGTCTGCGCTCGAGCGGCCGCGCGGCACGCGCAGGGAACGGCCCGTACCGGAGCGCCTCGCGCAGCCGCGCGCGGATCTGCAGCCGCAACGAGCGGAGAAGCGCGTGCCCGCTGGTGGCCGTTACTGTGGTGGGCTCGAGACTCGCCTCGAGCTGCAGTGGCTGCTGTTGCTGTTTTCCAGCCTGATGCCGCTGCTGGTGTTCAAAGGCTGGCACGGACAGCAGATTGAGCAACGTTCCGAGAAAGAAGGAGAGACAGAACCCGGCGGCCACGACCACCTTCCGCCGCTTCATACTCGAGCTTCACGGTGCTGGTACTCAGCAAAAGAAAAATAAATGACGCTATTTCCCTCTCTCTATTGTAACCTCACCGATTTTGCTTGCGTCTTCATCGAAGTCCCCTGTTGTACGAGATTCCGAGATCCACCCCATCTGAAATCTGAAGGGCTGGCTGCTGCTGACACTTGGCTCGTAACGGCTCCTTGCCGTTTTTTTTTTTTTTGCTCCACCCGTATTCGTACAACCACGCCCTTGTCTCGCCTCCACGGACCGTGATTGACTTATAGATCTTATCCCGAAACAGTTGACCAATCCTCGTGAAGCAATAGGCGGAGATTCTACTGAAAACAGGTGGGTAAAAAACAGAGGAGCGCAGACATTGCTAGCCAGGCAATGTAGATTACGGGTGGAAGGGGAAGAATACAGATGACGTCAGAGTGAGTGACAGTTGGCGTTCGCACCTTCTGATCTTTACTGGAACGTTTTAATAACATGCGTTAAACTACATTGTCCAACATGCCTTGCGCCAAGATGTGTTGCCACGGAAACGTAGCAGCTTTGCAGGATGAGAAAGCGTTATCGATTCCTATACCCAAGTAACCCATACTGAAGTCCATGGTCCTCTTCTGAACCTTCCTCATTTGGCCTCTCCTTATTTCGCAGGTGAAACTTCCCGTTGCATAACTAAAAATACCTTTTCGGATAATTTTTTTTGACAAAAGTATTGAGACACACCTATTTTTCCGAGTTTGGGCTAGGTCCCTTACTTCTAGCAAAGGGCAATCGGAATGTCCTATTCCATCTTGACTGGGCCCCAGTGCACAAAGCAAGGTCCATTAAGACATAGCTGGATTAGTTCGGTGTGGAAGAACTTGAGTGACCCGCATAGAGCCCTGACTTCACCCCCTTGAACACCCCTGGGATAAACTGGAACGGAGTTTGTGAGCCAGGTCTTGTACATGCGCTAAAAAATAAATAGACACAAATTTCTCACAGAAACACTCCAAAATCTCGTGGAAAGTCTTCCAAGAAGAGTGGGAACCGTTCTAGCTGCAAAGGGAGAGGGGGACAACTCCATATTAAAGCCTATGTATTTGAATGCAATGTCAGTAAAGTCTCTGTTGGTAGCGGGTTGTGCTGAAATGAACACTGAAACGCTTTGAAAGATCTCGTCCTCCTCTTTTCGGTCTCCGATGAGGATTTTCTGATCACGGTTCCTGTGTGCCGAGTCCTACTCCATTTTTGCAAAGAAAAAATGTGCATAATTATGTCTCTGGGGTCAGAGAAGTAAATTAAAAACAGACACGAGGAGAGGGGAAAAATGATAAAATAATGGCATTATGGGCTTAAAAGCTTTAACTGAGGAAACCAGAACGGAGTCAACAGAATGATCACGCCCAAAGTAAAATGTGATGTCTCTGTAAAACCAGCACATAAATGAATAAAAGTTCTCAGATTGCTACTGGTCCTTGTTTAATTTGTTTTATACTGCTGTTATACTTTGAAAACGATGACTCTCGTATTCCACAGCATCAGATACGATTGTTTGGCCTCAATTTCCTAAAATAACAAATGCAAGGAAGCAAGTGAGTATGTAAAATGCTTCATTAATGTGAGTGGTGTATTAAATCTAAGAGGTGAAGTGTAGCAGTAGGAGCTGAGAGCTGTATTTGGGATGTTACAGTGAATAATGAGCCTGCAGGAGGGTAAACAGAGGCAGGACAGCCTGCAGGGGCCACAGCCCCCCACTCTTATTAAGTTCCACAGTCCAGTGAGGGACAAAACTGCCTGGTCATTCAGACAAACAAATATCTGTTGGGTTTCATTTTCAGTCAAGCACTGAAAAAAAAATCAGCACTTAGCTTGAATTAACATCAGTTCGGCATAACGACAAACACATCAACTCACTCAATTAATGCAAAAGGTTACAAAATGTAAGTTTCACAGTTTTCAGTGTATATAACCGTAACAAGACTGATGTATTTAATAAATATATAATTGTATATTATATTATATTATATTATATTATATTATATTATATTATATTATATTATATTATATTATATTATATTACACGCCCATATTATGAAATGGGTTTCGTTTGAAGAAAGTCACACTTCAGGGCTCATAAAGAGCCATTGCAGTCCATTTTATGCCATTATAAATAACACCTACCACCAGTTTAACATTAGAAAAAAAGCTTAAAATTAATTTTACAAAAAATATGCAGTTATGTTGCAGGGAGCACGAACGGTTTTCATGTAGCTCTCCTCCATTCATCCGAGAGGCGGGTGGTTGTGGAGGCTGTTAGTTTAGGTAATGGGATGATCTGCATGAGAATTGGAGTGTAGTGGGCAGACAGTGTTATCAGCAGCATTTTAAAAAGCTCATTTAACTGGGAGAGGCGTGAGCACGGGTCACAAACACCAGTTTAATGCAGTAGCCTACACACACGCACACAGATCAGCCAGTAAACACTCAGTCGTCTCCCTTCGCCAGCAGCTCTGAGCGGCCCTGAACTCTTCTGGTTTAGAGAAGACGGGATGCAAGTTCCGTGTGTGCAGGGAAACATGTTTTTCTCCTGTCTGCCCGGAGGTTTTCAGATTTCCTCTGGGTTTGGTGGGCAGGGAGCTCCCCTCAGGGGACCTCACAGGCACTAATCCCGTTTAAAGAAGTTCATTAGCTGGGGAGAGGGGGCTGGAGGGGTGGGGGGTCCGTGGACAATGGAGAAACCTCTGTGTTGTTAAATCTGTGTTCTTAAACTTTGGGTCACCATTGACATGTAGGCCCGAGTTTCCATGTGAATTCAGCGAGGGACTGGGGGTCTCTGAGCCACCTTTGCGTTACAGGGGGGTTAATCCCTCTCTGTCCCCCTCTCCACAGGCGTTAATTATACTCTGCAGGTAGCCACATTCATTACTCTCACAGGGGGGCGGGGGTCGGGGGTCTGCTCATTACTGTAAGTGCTGCATTTCAGCCAGAGGCACTGATAAAGGATGTCAATCACTGGACCTCGTTAAAGGTATTAGGCGTTTTGGTAGCATTCATAAATGTTTATTAAGATGTATAAACGTCTGTTAAAACGTTTTGATGTTCTTATAACATTTTTTGCGGTGTATTGGACACATTTCAGATCTGACTGATATTAAATGGTGTTTATTGAGTGATGTTGGACTGTTTTGCTAAAATGCTTTTGTAACCCTACAGAAATAAATGTATTTTAATTACAGAAAAAACTGAAGTGTAGTCCTGATTACTACGTTTTATAATCTGTCTACTGGCCCACAATTCTCATATCATACGCCTTCTTTTTAATTTGATCACACATACTAATTTTGGTCAACTTGTGTTCAAATTGTGCTTAATAAATATGTCCATTAATGGTTTAAGGAACACTTCGAAAAATCTATGATGAGTTTTAGTCCGATTCCAACAACATGTTAAAAGGACAAGGAAATAAATGTTATTTTGTATCCAGTGGAACATCAAGCAGATAGTTTAGCAACACTCGGGTAAAGAGTTATCGATCTATCTGTCTGTATGTCTTATCCATATCACTATTGTAGTTTCAGAGGTTTCAGCACAGAGTATATTCCACTGACATTTCATACAGCAATAGAGAGTTCATGTTGAAATGCTTTTAAAAGCAGCGCTCACACAGCACAGATGCGGACACATCTGGCACAGGGGTCAAAGGTAAGTCACTGAGGGTTAATTTATGGAATCTGCAGCTGGTTGTGCTGTGTGTCTGATGATTGCTTAAAAAAAGAGAAAAGCTGGCTTCTGGTTTGACGCTGTGCCGTATTCTCAATTAGTCCTGTTGCACAGGGCTTCAGTTCTGTGTAAAGTAAAAGATTCTGGCTTCTCTGTGCATCCTAGTCCACAGCTGTGTTTTCAGTGTTCTTCTCTTGGGGCAGGGGGTGGGGGAAGGGGGGCTAGGACCTTAAGTTTTATGGTGCGTAAAGGTAGAAACTGACTCTGTTTCCATCTTAACCTGCATAAAAGATTAACCACAAGGACGTCCACCTTTCCCCCTGATTTGTGTCTCTGTAGTGCAGATTGGTACAGTGGGAGAGGCTTGTTGACATTGTACTGCTTCTTAAAACTTTTTGAACCATTTCGCATTTTGTGTTAATATGTACTCTCCTGCTAATACAGCATTCTCTGTCGATAAATGAACAGACATAACATGAATGTGCTTAAACAGCATCTGTGTATGTCTGTGTGTGTTTGTATACATTATCTGTACTGATGGAATTTCACAAATCCAAGCAATGGCTGGAGGCATTGAGGAGGAATCTGGATCCAAGATTTTGTGTTCCCTTTACCACCTCACAAAATATGTTGGACCAACAACACAAGTCTTTTTACTGTTTTCTTGTTTGTTTTGTATTTATTCTGAACTTAACTTGCAAGCAGAATAAAACATATTCTCACACACTGAAATCATTTCAAATGGATTTAAGACCTTCAGACCTTCGGCAGAATTCAAATGAGCCATTTTAAGATTAAGATTTTTATCTAGATTAATCTAGATTAATTCCAAGATTACAATGAGATTAATCTAGATAAAAAAATTAATCTATGCCCACCCCTAGTATATATATATATACATACATATATATATATATATATATATACACGTGTGTGTGTGTGTGTGTGTGTGTATGAATGTGGAATGTGTGTGTGTGTGTGTTTGTGTGTTCTTCTCTCAATCTGTCTGTTACTCTGTCAGTTTAATGTTATTCACAAGGTGCTAGGGGTTAAGGCTTATTTCTACATCACTGTGCAAACATGTGACACTATAGGTGTCATGTCCTATAGGGTCGTGTTTTTTTGGCAGGCAAATGTTAACACAAACACTATTCGTTTAGGGCCGATGCTAACTCCTTCCAGCTCCTAATGGTTTCTAATGATCAGTCAAAAGCAGTAATAAAACATTCATGGGTAGTGAAGGCACTACTAATCAGAAGTAAGCTGAAAGGCAGCAGGTCTGTTGATACTGAATGAACTGTCTTTTTCCCCATATGTTATTCACTGGTTGTTGTTTTTATGCTCTCAGAGCTAGCTTTTCTTTCACTGCAGTTGAGCAGTAAACATTTTAGGACAAGCTTTATAAGCAATTACGCTTAGCTGTTTGATTTTATGCTCAGAGACTGTAAACCATTATGGCTGAGCTTACCGTGCCACTTGATGTGACACTGGCGCGCGGTCGAATCCTCATTTTTGCACTGAGATTTGATACTTTTTCAGCGTCAGATGTGTTAGGCCAGGTATGCTTCCAGTTTTCCAATTTTTTGAGGAAGCTGTTATTTGTGTATTGCTGAGGTTGGCCCCAGCATGACCCACACCTACACAAGGAGAAGAGTGGAAAAGGAATTCCTCTCTCAGCATGCACCGCTGTGTGCCGTGGCCACGTTCATCTGCTTCCAATCAGGAGTGTCTATTAAAGAGGTCTGCTCAGGTCACTGTATCTGTAGACGGTATCACTTCACTCTGCTAGTGGGCCAGAAAATTGGATAGATGCTCCCTCTCTGCTCCCTCTTCCCTGTGTCCACAGACATTAACCAAGATTTTCTGAAATCATGTGGAAAAAGCAGCCAGAGCGCTCCAGACCCAGACAAAAATAATGCATCAAGTTTGCTTGATTTACATAATAGGCAATGGGTACATTGGTGTTGATGGTGTTAATGTGGTAAGTTACATGTTGAATTCAAGTTAATTCCATCATGGAAATCACACCATGGTTATCCCACTTCTAGATCCTATAAAAACTTTTCATTTGCATGAGGCTCTTTGAAATGTTAAAGTCCTTCATGCTTGCATCTCTCATTTACAACAAAAAAATCTGCACAAACCAGTCTCTGTGGTTTGGAATTTACAGACCCCAATTTTTTACAGTGGTAGTGATGGTGGTAAGGAACCTGCTGTTGTGATGTCTGCTTTGCAAATATAGCCATTTCATTTGCAACCTAAAATGGCTATTTATCCCACACGTCTTTTACAGCTTCTATAGGTATTTTTGGTAATGCTAAAATGGCAGTAAGTCATAAAAATGCTTTTCCTGGTCATTATTTTGCCTAACAATGTCCTGCATTCCATAGATAGAATTAAAATATCCTGATGTGTCTTAGAGAGGACAACAGTAATTTTAAAATTATGTCATGTGTAGGGGTGTGACCTTACCCCTTTCCTACATTTTCAAAATGCCTGGCATCTCCACAAGCGCATTTTATGAAAGAAAGAAAGCATGATAATTATATTTAATGTTGTATTTGGATTAATTTCCCAAAATGCACATGTAATAAATAATTTGAGTACGTTTTCAAAACTAAGCTCATTTAGTTTCACAATGCAGATGACTGATTAATGTTTACTGTAGTGTATGTCAGGACTTTTCCCTAGTAGACAGCTCTTTTACAGAAGCAGAGAGAATTTGTGTGTGTGTATGTAGGTGGTAGGTAGTCCCAATTTGATTAATCTCTCGCACTACTGATCAATGAAATCCAGTTGTGCTCTGAAATGTTGTAAAATTTTAAAAATTAGGTTAAAAAAAATTAGGTAAAAACAAAATAGTTTTTTTTTTTTACCACCCCAACATTTGATTTATATTATAAAAATCAAAATCCAAATACTTTTTCCCTGGGTCCCAAGATGATATACGTTTTAGGCCAAACTGTTTCCTCAAAGCTATTGTAATACAATGTCTCAGACATCAATTAGCAAATTAGTAACAATTTAACATGTTACAATGGTCATTGAGGCAGCCTTCTATGATTTCTAATTCTTCAGATGTCTCGTTCTTAAGAGCACCATTCTAAACTTATTTGGTGGCATTAATCTTTAAAGAATAGATCCAAGGGAACCAAAAGTGATTATTCGAGAGAACCTTTTGGAACCATCTTTATTTTTCTGTTTGAGCTGTTTCTTGAAACCTTAAAACTTTCTTTACTGCTCAATTCTACACAAATCCCATTTTCTTTTGTCAAGACTGTCTTTTAAAATAACCATTTAGCCAAAAACGGGCATCTGAAGCCTTTTTAATGTGAGGGGGACGCATCTGTCTATGCGTTAGAGGGGGCGGGGTTCACTGATGATTCACTTCACTTGCATGCGGTGAGTTGGAGGCAAACCCGGAATGGATTTCCAGTGGTCTGTGTATTCTATCGATTAAGTGGAATGGATTATTTCCCGAAAGATTCAAGATTCAACAGTGCTGGGTTTATGTTAAATGTGTGTGTGTGGGGGTGGGGGGTGTGTGTGGGGGGGGTGGGGGTGGGGGTCCAAACAAATAATTCTAAAATGGGAAGGGGACACGTGCCCCTCAGATTGAATGACAGTGATGCCCATGGCCAAAAAAACACACAAGTAAAAGTGAGAACCAGAAGTAATAAGCTCACCAAGGAAAGTTATTGAAATCACTGCAACAGAGCCATTTGGAACCACTTTCTCACAGACTCAGAGTTGTGTTGTGGAGCTGTCCAGGTCCTTCAGAGAAAAACGTGATCATTGTGAGCTGAAGCCCAGTCCTCATTCTCTCCACCACACAGATTGTTTGTTTTATCTGTATGCCAGTAGTCTGCGGTCTGGGGTGTGTCATCCACCCACATCCACATTCTCACTGTAGAACATTTTTGGGCTCAAGCAGACCTGCTGATTCTATTCAGCCTCAGATCGCTTTTGTTTATTAGTTCCAGAGATGGAAAGTGGATTGAAGTGGATTGACTTAAATAAGACTAAAGCTTGGTAAGCACTTAAGTACAATTGAAAATATTATAAAACAAAATTGCTCAAGTAATTGTTTCGTGTTTTCAAATACACAATCTAGAAATATTCCTGAGCTGCTGAAAAGCACAAACCAAAACTAAAGTGAAAAATAATCACAAAAGGTTTTCCACTGGCTCACCCTTAATATTATCTTAAGTTATTTTAATTAACTAGGCAACAAGTGCACACAGTTCACTTTAAAATAAAAAGCTCTAGCAGCTTTATTGGTTGTAGGTTAGTAGTCACCAGTAGTAAACCCCTGAAATTCGTGGGGGTTATGCTCCAAGAGCACCCGCAAATGTTTATAGTAAACATAAATATGCCCTAAATATGCCCCCAAATCATTTTATTTGAAACAGTTTACACTGAACTGCTGTCTCCCGCACTGCTGGAAGGTAAATTACTGATGTTATCCCTATAATAACTGTACTGTAATTCATACAAGTGTGTTTTCTGTGGTATACGCTGTCGTTTTCTTTGGCATAAGTAGGATAAATACAGTGATAATTTAATTTCATTTACAGTAATAGAAATACAGGGCTCTAAGAAGAACAGAACAAAAAACACAAGAACGCTCAGCAAAACACTTGAAACTGTTATGATGTGGGAATGCTGGACTGCAGCTGCCAGAGATGCATCACAGGGCAGCAGCCAATCATCAGCAAGGAGAAATAAATAACGCTCTTGGATTGGCCACCTCTGAGTATTGGGCTATCTCACCATTCCAAGATGCTTTTTGTTATATTTCATATGGAAATGTATCTGAAATTACTTTAATATATATGTTACAAAAGTAGTAAGTTATATTTGTATTAATAATTTAGCACAAAAATGCATGAAAAATTATATATTGCCACGATTGAAAAAAAAAAAAAAAAGATATTTGTGGTTTCCACGAATTCGTGGGATCTCCACAAACAATTTTTATTCCAGTTCCATGAACTCCTCAGACTCTGAACCGCAACTTTGCGGGGTTTACTATATATCCAGATTTGCTCTTCAAACATTACTGAACCCATTTTGTTCTATTGATCCATGTATATGAATAGTTTAGCAAAAGTACTTACGCCAGAGCAACTCTGAGTCAACTGATACATGTTTGGAGACAAATTTGGCTTTCATTTAGTGCTGAAGATGTGTCAGTAATTACTCAGATCTTTCTCATAAACACCCCAACAATGTTTCCTTTTTTTGACAGTCAGTGCCTCAAAAACTGATTGTGGATCAGCACTCCTAATCCAGAGGACACTTGTGAAAACAGACCCTGTTGTCTAAAAATCTGTCTGCAGTGTTTGGCTGCACATTGTACAATGTTTATAACTCACAGTAAGCCGTGCTGTGACCTAAACCACATCAATATTTCTGAAATATCTTAATGAAGAGCTGGATGCAGTTTTGCATTTTGGAAATGACTTGGAACATTCATCTAGTGTTTGACAACATTAGCCTTGCACTGGTCAGGCAGAAGCAGGGTCAGTCACCACTGCTTTACATTGTTCCTCTTATTGAAAGTGGAGTAGTGAAATAGACAGCTATAATGAAGCTAAAACCTTAAAGAATGAATTTTGCATGCACATTTGTGCCTTTCCATAGAAAACACAGTCTTGTAAGGCACACAAGCAAAGTTTATCCAGATCATTTACCAAAAGATTATGATTTTAGATTAATGAGTGATGATTTAGAGTTGTCTCCACAGTGCTAATCAACGGATTCCTGTAGCTAACTAAAGATACAAATGTCAGAGAATAAAAGGGTAACAGGGAATCATTTTATTGTTTGGTCTCTCATTTGAAACTTTACTGAACCTAAATTTTTTACATTTTAAACATCTGGTCTTGTTGAAAGAATATCGTTCTCAGTGGCCTGCAATGTGGAATGGAGATTGAAACTGCACACGGCCATCTGGCCTGGCCAGTGACAGACCTCCGGGTAGGAGCTTTTAACTGCGAGATGGCAGGGTCAGGGGCCTGTGTCGGCTACGCTACAGTGCCCAGGGGGCTCGAGAAAGGGGGAGTGGAGAGCAGAGTCCTGGAGAGTCCAAAGAATCTGATCCTCAGAAGGTGGAGTGTCACAGTGGACGCCCAGAGAGTAAGAGCTTACAAAGGAGCTTCTCAACAACCATACACTAGGGAGAAAGAAAGAGAGAGGATGAGAGAGAGAGAGAGAGAGAGAGAGAGAGAGAGAAAGAGAAAGAGAGGGAGAGAAAAAGGAACATTGTTGTCATTGCACAGGTGTCCGGGGTGAAGGTGCTTGGTAAGAGATAGTGCACTCCTGTAGAATAACCCACACATTTTAATTAATAATCTTGCAGTCTTATCTATATCTGACACATCTGTATCAGATCCTGTCAAGTACTATGAAGAGAACAAATGACCTGTTGTCCCAAATCTCAGTTATAATATAAACCAATGTGCAGTTACTGAATGTATTCAGCTGCTGAATGTCCTCAGTACATAGAGATTAAATTAAAAGCTGAGAAAAGGAGAAAAAGACACTGTGTGTGTGTGTGTGTGTGTGTGTGTGTGTGTGTGTGTGTGTGTGTGTGTGTGTGTGTGTGTGTGTGTGT
>JBBPDC010018888.1:1091-12941 GCA_037974485.1 Hemigrammopetersius urotaenia | reverse complement strand
TGCTGAAGGTAGGATTCGAACCCATGACCTCTTGATCCAGAGGCAAGTATCCTACCCACTGAGCTACCTCCACCCCATTCCATGTATAGTTTATATTGGATATTTAAAAAGGTGTTAGGTACAACTTTGCAAATGTGAGTGTATAAAAGAATCTTAACAAAAAATACATTTTTCCAAGGAGGTTTTTCTCTTAAAACCATTGCATTCCATGCTTATAAGTAAAGAGGTCCCATACATTCACACCACAGCACTGCACGGTGAACAAGGTGAAACTCTTTCTCTGAATTTAACCCATTCACCAAGTGAAGCAGGTGACTTCCACCAATGAGGGAAACCCAGGCAGCAGTGTGTGGGGAAGGTACCTTGCTCAAGGGTACCTTAGTCATGACACAAGCAGTGCTGGGATTTGAACACACAACCTTCTGACTGCAGGAGCAACACCTTGACCAATAGGCCAACGGGTACTGAAGAGGTACTGAGGTACTAAAAGTTAGCACTGGCCTTGTGGTTTTAAGTAAATTGGCATATTTCAAGTCACAGTATTCTTGACGAAGAACTCCTGTTAATTAAAAACCATTTCAGGTCGATTCCTCATGAATCTGATTGAAAGAATGCCAGGAGTGTGCAAAATCATCATCAGAATACCAGGTGATGTTTTCAATATTAATCTACAATGTAGCTAATTCTAAAAACAAATGAAATCGTTGAATGAGAAGGTGTGTCCAAACATTGACTGGTAGTGTATATATTTTTAATGAGAACTTATTTATTTGCTGAAAGAAAACCATATTACCCTTTATACACATAAATATCTTGTGCAGATTCAGACATGTATTTAGTTGCATAAGTTGCATAATTGAAAATATAAAATCATGTCATTACATTTGTAGCAGAATGAAAGTAAAACTTTTGACTGTCAAGGGCTTTATATTAATGTAAAGGTAGTACAGGATAAAACTCATTCCAATGCACTACACGTGTAAGTTCAGACAGGCTCAGTTTGGGGGATTGGAGAATAAAGTTTCAGAATGCTAAGATGCAGTCTAAATGGATTTACAGGCCATGACAGGACCCAGCTTTCTTAACAGTTCTATTAGCATAAGTCAAAAAGTGTCACCGCAGAATCTAGCTTGCTCAACTACAATGGAATCCAGATCACTTTCAGGCAATAAATAAATAATGGGGTTATTTAACTAATACATTTAAATGGTGTTGACATTAAATACATTAATGAATTAAATTAATGAATTCATTTTTTTGCTGTTGTCATGTCCCCAGTCAGTGGTTAAGAATTTTTATTTTGAGCATTCACAGCCAGCTGTTGTTTTATTTTAAGTGATTCTGTGTTTTGCTTTGTTCTGTCCTTAGTTCTGTTTTGTATTTAAACGGCATTCTAGTGGGACTTTCAGTTGGTGATCCAGTGTGGCCTCTTGTCATTAAAGAAAGTCTGACAAAATGGAAACCCATTTTTACACTCGGGCTCGTGCTGACAGCTGTTAACTAAATCATGCAAATATATGACATTATTTCGTATGATAAACAGAAATGCATAGCAGTTGATGGTTACTATTAAAAAAGAGTCCAAGATGCTGACTGGCACTGTTTCTTTTTATTACACACTTTTCTTAAGTGAGCTAATCTTGTATTGGTAAGGCAATGATGTCTATAAATTGTAGATGTTTCCTGTGAAGTTTTTTTTTCTTTGTGGACAAATCAATTTCTTTTTCTAACGAGAATTCTCATAAAAGCCGTTCTCTCTTCTCATCAGTGAGGCTTTGTTTTAGAGAGGCTGCGGTGCTTTTTTGCGGCTGTGGATTAGCTGTTCCTCCTTCCGCCTCTCACTGTGTGCTTTGTTTGAAGCAGCTAACTCCCTCACTCCCCATGTTGGACTTTTCCACTGTGTCATTCCTGACACTGATTCAATACAGCAGGCTTTTTAATGGAGCTCCTGTCAGTAAGTGTTCGATCTGCTGCTCTATGTGTTACTCAAATTACCTATTGATTGAATCTGAAAGATGCTTTGGAGATGTTCATTGCTTGGAGTTTTTTTGCCAGATGCCACATGCTGTTCTGTAAGAAATCCACAATATGATTCTGTATGTTAAAAAAAAGCACAGACCAGAGATTATGATAAATGCTATTGTGCCACCCTAGCATGTCCACATTTTTTTCTTGGAAGTCCTAACATTTGACTCAAGAATACAACTTTTACTAAGAGAGGGCACTCTGATGACACTAAAACAGCTGTATGAATGTAAAAACATGGGACATTCCAGTTATTTCATTGATTTAGATCATTTAGCCCTTTAAAGAGTACAATCACAGATATGTGATGAGCTCTTTCTGAGTCCTGGGATGTATTATTAGGTGAACAGAAAGTTCAGTATTATGATGCAACAGTCAGGAACTTTGTTTCAGTTCATCATTAAACTCTAGAATAAACAGATGGAACTCCAGAAGGACAGTGTCACGGCTAGGTCTTTTTGGTTCCTGTTTGTTTCCTGTTTGTGTCCTGATTTTGCCCTGTTCTGTTTGGTTCTGCCTGTGTCACGTGTTTCTGTCCGCACCTGGTTTCTGTTTGTGCTCCCCAGCTGCCTTGTGTTTCCCGTGATGTCATGATGTATATAAGCCTGTGTCTGTCTGTGTACCTCATGTCTCCATCGCCTCATGTTGCGTGTATCTAGTCTCCTGTTTCTCGTTCCTGTTTCCCGTTCTCGTTTGCCTTCTGTCAATAAACCTGAGTTCCAGTATGGAAGCCTGCCTGCCTTGTTCCTGGTCGCGCCGGGGTAAATCAGAGTGTGGGCTTCGCGGCCCGCACTCTGACAGACAGAAATAAAAATCATTCTTAATCTGACAAGTAACCGAGCAAAATTTGGGGTTTTAAAAGAGTTACTGAATGGTAAGCTATATATTAAATCATAGGTTGTTTTGATTTCATCTGAGATTTGTATGTGGGTGCTGTAAATGGTCACATGACTAGAGCCATTGACTTCACTGAGAAATGTATAAATCAATATTAATTTTCCTATAGAAACCCTATGGAATTTTCCAGCATTATGTTGACGTCTAGCTACAAATTGTACATTCACATCCACAGGGGATGGTGATTCTAGCTAGAACAAAGACAAGTGAAGCTCAAAACCTTTGCTTTTAGCTAAAAAAAAACCTGTTAGCTTTCTCTTCTATGAGCAGAATATTACAGGCAGTTACAAATAACAGAATGTAAACAAGTTTTTAAAAAACTTTAACAGCAACTAACAATGTCCCACTATGATATGCTATTTCTGGTTGAATATTCTCAATGGTAACAAGTGTAAACAGGTTTTCTTCATACTGTATCTTCTTCATCAGTAAGTAGTCAAATAAACTAAGAACACCAGAACAGGAGCACTGTTTCTTCTAATGCCATCTTGGCCTTACATTTAGCTTCACTTATACCCTAATAATAATACCCTAATAATTTTCAGTTATTATACCCCATAACTGCACATTAATTCTAAACCTCTTAGAGAGAAATCTTGTGTAAAAAAAAAACAAGCTATCACCAGGAGCTTCAACATGAACTTACTGCATGTGATTCTCAACTTACACTTTTCCTATCAGCCTTTACTTAGCCTGGCTTTTCTGTTCTGTAGTTTTCTGATATCTGTGTTTTGTACCATTTCTTAAAAAACTCTGCATAAGCATCCATAACTTTCTCAGTCAAATAAGTTGTTAAATAAGAAGGATACATTTTTGTGATGCAGAACATAGATTTAGTTGTATTGAGTTAAATTTCTGTCTCTCTTATTTAACACCTCAGCATATTATTCTTGTCCTTTTGGACCCGAGGATGTTTTCTCGTGTAATAACGATATTCATTACTTTCTGTGAAATTGAGCCATTATGTTTACCTGATCAATACTTTGCATCTATACTTTGCAACAATACACACACAATAATATTGATATACTTCCCAAATAAGAATAAAGTTGGTCGATAGGTTAGTTGACAAATGTGGCCCGGAAGCATTTGTATAGGTGGGGGGGTGGGGTGGGGGGTGGGGTTGGGGTTTGTTGTCTGGTGGGGATCGGCTGGGGGGGGCGAGGGTGGGTCGGGTCTTGCGCATTGTTGCATGTGTGCAGAGTCTCAGCCGTTGTCCGGGAAATAAAACGTTGGGGGACAGAATTCATGATTTTGAAAAGTTCTAATGGTTCTGGTGCCCACTGGATAGCTGCACTGATCAACCTTAATATTTTAACTGCATGCTTAGGATTAAGTAGGTTCTCCTTGTGTTAACAAAATAGCTCTGACTGGCTGTCCAAATGATGTAAAAGAAAACATGATTTCTCAGGCCAGGCCATCTTATTCCATTGGTCCGTTTGTCCAGTTTTGATGCTCACATGCCCATTATATGGGCTTTCGGAGATGAACCCCCCTGACCAGTCTGCAGCTATGTAGTCCATTATGCAGCCAGCTGTGATGCACTGTGTGTTCTGACATCTTTCTATTTAGTCAGAATTAACCTTTTCACCAACTGTTCTACAAGTGTAAAGCAGCTCTTCTGTGGGATCTTTGGGATCGGTTACACTCAACTTTCAACACATCAACACTAAGAACCTACCGCTTACTTGCCGCCGAATATATTCCATCCCTAAATGGGGTCCTAAACCTGCGCTTTTTTGCGCAAAATCCATGACCTGGCCCCCCTGCTTACTCAATTGTTCCCCTCCATTTGTTTTGCATTACCTGTGAGAGCTAGCACATTTGCATTTGCAGGTGCAAGTGCAACAAGACAATCGATGCCATTCATTTCATCTGTCCATGGCTTCAATGCTGTCATGGGCGTCGTGGCAGTTGTCACGATGCTGTGCTTTACCCCAGTGATCACACCACACCACACCACACCAGGCAACAAGGCAGGCAGGCAGGCAGGCATCCATGACTGTGGTTTCTTTTTATTAATAAACAAAACAGAAAACAAAACCTGGCTCAAGGACCGATACAAGCATAGGCAGAAATGTGATGACCATGCAACGCTAATAGTGATGTGACGTTTAAACGAGGCGAGAGAGTGATGCACCGACAACCAAGGCCCACATGAACAGAACTTAAATACAAGACAGACACAGACAGAAACCAATCACAAAACCCCAATCACCTAAACTAAACACAAGACACCTGAAACTGAGAAACATGACACAAACATGCACAAAATATCAAAATAAAAGCCCCCCAAAACTAAACCAAAACAGTGGCCCATACCGGCCATTGGCCGTGATATGACAAATGCTATGGCGGATTGGTGCATGTATTCATTGATTGTTAACTGAACCTGCATAAGTTACTATGCTCTTACTACAGTTTAAATGTAAAAAAAAAATGCACATTGTATGCTCTGTGAAATCAACTCAGTTTTGAAGGACAAGGGCTCTCATTACTAAAGTGCTTGAAGCATCTAAAATGAATGTGTTTACAGAAAAGACAGAGAGGTGAAAGGCAATCAAAACAATCACCATGAGATCAACACTTAACTGAATGAACTCACATCTCCATAAGGAGCTCAGTACACAGTTGGCTGACTGGATGGCCCAGTGGTTTGCAATGGTTAAAGCGTATGCTGCTCCTCAAAAGGAACTCTGCAGAATGGTCCTCACCAGATGGTAATTACCATCCGCTCTGCTACTGAGGCAAATGGTGCTTGTTAAAGGAACATCTGGCCCCGTCATGGAATCGCGTAGACACACTACCATCACAGCCATGCTCTCTATTCAGTGTATAGCAGCAAAGCACTGTTGGAACTGAGAAATGACATGTCTCAAAACATCATTTTTACAGCTTTTACAATTAAAGGGGCCACATCTTACATTTTACTAGAAGTTATTTTGTTTCCTGGTCCACTTTTTGGGGAAATTTATGTATTAAGTATAACGACTATCTTCAACCTGTCTGTATCCCTTAAAATTAAACACATTTTTTTTTGCTTCTGTGACTTAGACTGATGTCAGGTGTGTAAATCACCAACATTTCTGGCTGGCTGCCTTGTAATTTCCCTCATCCATAAAAGAACCCAGGCTGAAACACTCTATGCAACTCATGCTGCGTTCGACTTGACTCTCAAGTCAGAGCACGAAGCTGGTCAGTGAAAATATACAGTCATAGCCAGATAATGTTATGAATGGTAACTTTAACCATCATAATGTATTTGCCTTCTCAAAACATGAACTTTGTGGTCAGTCTTATGGGCCCTACCTTTTATTGTGTCTGTGTCTTGATCTATCTGAAACAAATCTTATTTTCTCTTTCTCTGTTGATGGTGGGAGCAGTCAAGCCAAGCCAAGTCAAGTCAAGGAGGTTTTATTATCTGTCATTTCTAGCAATATACACACAGTACATAGTAAAAACTAAACAACGTTCCTCCAGGACCATGGTGCAACACAAGAACAGAACAGAACAGAACAGAACACAAGACCACAAGTGCAAACAGGACAAAGAGCTCAAAAAAGAACAGGACAGCAGCCGTGCTGATTTGACATGATACTTTTTACATAATTTTTCCTATGTAGAAAATTGCAAGTTATGGGCTGTAGTCAAACACATGAGAGGGAAGGGCTAAACTGCTATATATATTATGTAAATTAGTTTTAGTTTCCATATACAGTATTGGCCATTTGGAATGGTCTGAGAAAGTTAAATAATATTTGCATTACATCCATCCACCCATTATCTGAACCACGCATTCTTAACCAGGGCACTGGAGCTGGCACAAAAACACCCTGGACAGGTCCTTAGTCCTTCACGGTATTTATATTCTATAGGAAACTTATTTTTTTACCAAAAAGGAAAAGATTTTGTTTTCCATGATATTGGCTTATTAACTTAAAATGTGAAGCGGCCTGCTAGAGATAAGAAAAGTCTACATAATTATTGTTTGTGTGTGTGTGTGTGTGTGTGTCAGAGAGAGAGAGAGAGAGAGAGAGAGAGAGAGAGAGAGAGAGAGAATGGAAATGAGACGAGGAACAGAAATGAATTATTGTGTCTGGCACATGACTGATGTGTCAGTATGGCATCAGAGAAGGACAGGCTGTCAGTGGATGTGAGCGGCTCCTGTACTCTAGATGCAGACATGCCAGCCAACCCTAACAGAGTGTGACAAGTGCGGTGTGTCATGCTGAGGCAGGATATCACATGCTCCACACACAGGACAACCTTATTAAAGATGACATACAGGTCTCACATCAGAGAATTCCCAGCAACTATTGTTTTCTGAAGTAAATGCATGCTCTCAGGAGCCCAAAACGCATGTGGCTTTTAAATAAGACATTAACATTCTGCCTTACATTCATGATTTTCCTTGGTGGGAAAGGAGGGGGGGTTTCAAGAAGAAAAAACATTTTAATCGTTCAAACATGCCTTCATGTACAGACTGCCGTGAACTGTTTTGTATCTTTAGGCTAAGATTAAAAAGCACTAAGATATGATCCTAATTAGGTATGTGATTTTTGTGATAGCTGTCATTCATGCATGGCATGCACAAGTTGGCCTGCAAAATCCTTCATTTCTGTTACAAAAGCTCCTGAAAACCTAGCATTACTAAAGATCTGCTGAAATTGCATAATATATTACACGCTTCTTCATAGGCTTTCCACAAGATTTTGGTTTATGGTTTTTTGGTTTTTGGTTTAGGTCTGTGGGAATTTGTGGCTGTTCAGTCACTGATGTTGGACAGGAGGCCTGGCTCATGACTGATGTTCCAATTCACCCAGAGGTGTTCATTTGGGTTGAGGTCAGGGCTCTGTGCAAGCCCTCTGGAGTTCCCCCGCACATTTGTCAAAACCTTCTCAAACCTTGTTTCGTCCACAGGCTTACAAATGCTGGAATGAAGCAGCTTCCCAAAACTATCACCACAAAGTAGTGCAAAGTGTCCATTTATCATATGCGAACACAGCCCAGCACAGCACAGCACAGCACAACACACAGTATGAAACTGTCACTGCATTTAACCTTTTCACCAAGTGAAGCAGGGTGCAGCCAGTGACTCAGTGCCAAGGGTGCAGTGTGGGTGAATGGTACCTTGCTCAAGGGTACATCAGAGGTGGGACTTAAAGCCACAATCTTGCAATCACAGAGGCAACTCCCTAACCACCAGGCCACCAGCTGCCCCAGTACAAAGCATATCATTGTCGAAAATGTCTTTGTATGTGTAGCAGTAACATTACTCACCATTGGAGCTAAGAGACCAAGCCTGAACCCTGGATAACAACCCCAGACCATTATCCACTTTAGGAAGTTTCCTCTGGGAGCAATAAAGTTTTGTGATTCTGATTTATTGTTAGCACTATACTTCCGACATGTATCGTTCTCCTGACGCCTGCTAAATCTCGATTCACACATCAGACTTGCTGCTCCAGAATCTAGTTGCTTCTAGACACTTCAATAATACAATAACAGCACTCACAGTTGAACAGGGCCAATCAAGCAAGGAAGACATTTAAGGAACTGACTTATGGCAAAGGTGGCATCCTTTAACGGTGCTGCATTTCATTTCTCTGAGCTCTTCAGTGTGATCCATTCTACTGCCAGTGTTTGTTTATGGACATTGTATCACTATGATTTTCATTTTATACACCTATTACACATGGATGTGGCTGGAAAAAAAATTACATGACATTCTAATGTATAATTGCACTGTTAAAATACTACCATACATTTGTATTCTACATGCACTAGTCAGTTCAGTTGTACACTAATGACCTCTGACGCTGGTTTCATCTTCCAATATCAACCATAATATGACTTTAAAGAGGAAAGTGCATGACTTAAACTTCAAGCGTAATTTCTGGCCTGCTAAAAATGGAATAACCTTCACTACTGCATTGCCTGAGGATGTGATGAGGAAAAGATGAAAAGTTTCACTTCTTGGCTCCTGACATCAAAGCACAACATATAAAGGTTAAATGGAGCCCATTTGCAGGCCCTGCTATACCTGAACAAATAGATCTGTGATGCTCCACATGGCTCCTGAGGAGGGCTTTTTCTGATGGGGAAAGTGCACAGCTCTAAAATACTGAAGGTTTATCCTGCATTCTAAACGGTGCGCAATTCATCCATAACCACAGCCACTTTATAGTTTTTATAGTTCTCTTATGAATTGAAGGCTTGGCTTAATACAATATTGCTCAGTTTTTTTCCTATTCTTTCCTCTTTTATGCCTTCATTGTTGAGTTCCAGTTGCATTAGATCTAATAAATCTTTGACCCTCAAGGCTTCTTAAATAGAATCACAGTTTATACAATAAGTCTGGAACTGCTGAATGCTGAATAATTCAATGGTAAATAGGATAGCATTGATCCCTACATAACAACTCTCCATTCTTCTTCACATGTTCTCAGTGCCAGCAATTAAAGCTTGGTACATCTCAGCCTTAGAAGAGGCTGGCATTTGTCCTGAAATGCTTTTCCAAATCTATATTAAGGTCAGAGCAACACAACCTCCTGCCAACCACCACCTATTTTGTTAAAAAGAGCCATCACAGACACATCCCTGAAGTGGCTATAAAATAGTAGAGTTTTTGTGAAGCCGATGCAGTCATGGGAACCCCAGTCATATGAGACGTTTAAATATTTATCTTGTTTGTAATGGAATTGGTTTGCAGTGTATGTGAACTAATATGGTATACATGCACTGGCAATCTGAATACCATATCAATGCTGCATTAATATGTAAACCACCCACTTGTTCGCCACTTTAAAATGCATGTGTCACGGCTCGGCCAGTGACCCCTAACGGTCACTGTTTTGTTTTGGGTTTCTGGGACTTTTATTTTGGCATTGTTCTGCTTTTTGTGTCACGTGTTTTTGGTTGCCATCTGTTTTGTGTTCTGTTCATTGATTACTGTGAGTATTTAAGTTCTGTTTAGTACTGACCAGGTTGTCAGTCAATCGCCTCTTGAGTGTATGTCTACGTTTGAAATTCATGTTCCTGTGGCGGCCATTGAGCCAGGTTTTTGTTTCTGTTTTCTTTTCTTTAATAAAAACCATAGCATGGATCCTGGTTCTCCTGTTTCGTCTGTGCCCCGAGGTAAATCACGGCAGTGGACTAAACCTTTCCTACTGCTTACTTATTTCTTATTAAAAATTTTTTTTTAAAAATTATTAAATTAAATTATGTTCTTCTCTACAGCTTATGTATTGTTGGGTTAGTCGTTGACTAGTTATTATTTGGACAGATGTTGTATAGTTGCTCTGACTGCAGTATCTTGGTTAAATAGTTGACTCAGATTTAAGCTGTTTTTCAGGTAAGAAACAGTTGTAGAATTCTTAAGCACTGATGTACGTCGCTCTGGATAAGAGCGTCAGCTAAATGCTGTAAATGTAGATGTAAATGAGTTTGGAAGATGCAGAAAAGCTGATCCATGCTTTTGTCTCATCCAGGCTGGACTACTGCTGTACATTCAGAACAGTGCTGCAGGGATCCTGATCAGGGCTCAAAAACACAGTCACATCACTCCCGTTCTCAAAACACTTCACTGGCTCCGTGTCATGTCACCCAAAACAGTTTTCATCACTGTTACTCCACTGCGCCCCCTACTGAACCCAGAGAAGGTCAACATGCTGCTTTTCTTCCCAGGAGCAGTAATCAGGCCTCGAGAATTTTTAAATTATTTTTCAATATTTTTTAATACTGTAAATTGCCACTATCCTTTATTCGGCACTTACTAAAACATTCAGCACCTTTTACAAGTTGGTAGCTGCTATACATCATTCAATTTCTGCTACAAACAATTCAGTATCTATCATGAATTATTCATTATCCAGTACAAACAATTCAATATCCACCACAAATAATGTATCTGCTATATCTAATATAAGTTACTGCATAATCATTCAGTATGTATTATAAACTACTCAGCATTCACAATTGAGTATCTGCTATAACTTATTCAGTATCCACTATTACTCAGTTTTACTATGAATTACTCAGTTTTACTATTAATTACTCAGTTTTACTATTAATTACTCAGTTTTACTATTAATTACTCAGTTTTACTATGAATTACTCAGTTTTACTATTAATTACTCAGTATTTACTATGAATTACTCAGTTTTACTATGAATTACTCAGTTTTACTATTAATTACCCAGTATTTACTATGAATTACTCAGTTTTACCATGAATTACTCAGTTTTACTATGAATTACTCAGTTTTACTATGAATCACTATGGTCTCCTGAGAACAGTGTTAGTACACTGTGGAACTGGAGCTGCTCTGTTCGTCTCTCTGTTTACTGAAACGGTTGAGGTGACAGTAAAGTTATCTCTGGCTTCGAGTTTGAACTGAATGTTCTGGCTGTGGCTGAATGTGCTGACGTCCTCAGGGCTGAGTCTGGTAAGTGTTTTGATGTTTGAGGTGTGACCCTCTGTGGTCAGTCCTCTCTGCGCTGTTTGAGCAGTGGATGCTAAAGGCGGGGGGGTGCAGAGCGCTGGGTTGCTGTGGGGGTTTGGGCTCTGATCTCAAGAACTTCCTGTCTGTCGTTACCTGAAAAGGCTGATTGTCTTCCTCCGAGAATGACGCCTCAAAACCTCAAAGGCTGACTCAACTGCAGGCCCTTAAAGACATCTGCACTCTCAGCAGCGCTACAACACTCATACAACCCTGTTACACACTGCTGTTACAAACCTGTTACACTGCTGTTACACCACAGACCAATATTACAACCCTGTTACACTGCTGTTACAACCCTGTTACACTGCTGTTACAACCCTGTTACACTGCTGTTACAAACCTGTTAGACCAATATTACAGAACTGTTACACTGCTGTTACACCACATTTAGACCAATAATAAAGAACTGCTATTACAGAATGGTG
>JBBPDC010018879.1:0-12944 GCA_037974485.1 Hemigrammopetersius urotaenia | reverse complement strand
CAGCTACGAACACAGCGCCCGGGGAGCAGTGTGTGGGGACAGTACCTTGCTCAGGGTACCTCAGAGGTGCCTAGCAGTCTTGGGAACCGAACCCGGACTTTCTGGTCACAGGGTGAATGCCCTAACCACTAGACTACCATTATAAATGCCCACTTTTGACAGCTGTGAATCAGAAACAGTCTTGACTGGTCAGGTTTGCTCATTGTGCTGCAGCAAAAATAGAATCATCCAGAAATTCAGAGGAGCAGCGTGTGCAGTGAGAAATGTCAGAGAAGTGCAATTAGTCATGTCTGAAGAGTGGGATGTGAGAGCGAAAGATCCGTCCTCATATACATACGCTGCATACGTCTGAGGAGTGGGAGGTGGGAAAGAGTTGGATCACCGCTTGTTTGCCGGCTTCTGAAAAGCTGGAGAGGAAGAAGCTGTATCTGTGTTCCTCTGATCATGTCTGAGGGGGCTGGTGCACGGACTGAGTCAGACTGCTTTGGGTCACCAGTCTGACGTATTTGCTCTTCTCAATGTGCAATGGAGTAAATACAGCTTGCAAATACAGAGTCTGTCTATATGAATTTTAATTTTGCTCACTTGTCTCCCTAATTTAGTCATGTCCACTAGCTAGGACTCCCCCAATCACATGGCCACGAAGGCTGGAGCATCACTGGAGATCAAACTAATAATTATATTCGGGCTTACGCTTAGCTGGAAGCCCACAAGTCTATTTTATATCTCACATATATCTATGAGACATATATCTATGAGCCACTTAAGTATCTTCATCACTTCCTGTTTCCTTGAATTTATTAGAAGCTAAAGAACACATCTTAACTGGGGGTGCCAATAATTATGGAGGGCAGTGTACCTTGTATCTGAAATCATTGTCTATATGGCATTTGTTACCCCTCTTACTCCTTTCACTCATGGTCAGGGCCCCCACAGAAAATATATTTTTAGTGTGGTGGATCATTCTCAGCACTGCAGTGATACTAACATGGTAGTGGCATGTTATTGTGTGTATATTTGTGTGTGTGTGTGTGTGTGTGTGTGTGTGTGCGCGCTCGCTCCACAGAGTGTGTCCACTGACTATCCACATTACACACATTTAACCTGTTTGTGCACCTTGTAGATTATTGATGAAAGTTCATCTGATGCTGCACAGTTTGTGTTAGTCATTCTCTAGTCCCTCAGCAGTGGTCAGTTACTGGCCACAGGACATGGGGTGGATTCTCGGTCCAGCTGGGGCACCCAAAAACACTGCTGTGTGTGACCCACTTTATGGATACACACACACACACACACACACACACTAACTTGTCACTACCATACCATTACCACTGCTCCCCCACTCAAATAATACCTGCTCAGTGGTGGTGCTTTTAGGGTCTTGACTTCTGATGAACAATGTAAAGGAGGATAACAAATTAAGCGAATCAATGGACTACAGTCTGTATTTGCAAAATGTAAAGTGAATCTATATAAACAGTTTCAATAAACAGTGTAAGAAATGTTTAATGTACCTTATTAAACTCACTGGTGTATGTTATTGATACAAAGACACATTGGAATGGTTGAATAAAGGCAATTTATATGAGTTTGCTTTGACTGAATATATTTCTGAATATGATTTGAACACAGTTAATGGATGTTAGCATGAGCGTATGTACAGGACGTTAAGTAAAATCCCCTATTTCACTGTATCAATAGTCAAATAGACTGAGACAGTCATGTGCACATGATGCATTTTATATAGATAGATAGTATATAAAGTATATAGATAGATGAACAGTTGAAAAGATGGACAATATGAAAATGAATGTTCAGACAACAGAAGAATGACTAGGTCTAGCCATAATTGCATTAATGAGTACAAACTTGCAAGTACAAACCAATAGCGTAGGTGATCACATCATCCAGTGGTGTAGATGAGGTATCACCAATAGTGGTGTAGATGTTACACCACACATACTGGCATAGCTATCATCAGCAGCGGCATAGACGAGGTAGCATTAAGAGGTGTCGATGATATATGACTGCGTTGGACTGAATCCGCAAATGCTGATCTGCGTAAAACTGAAGGGTTACTGTATCACCAAAAGTGCTATAGATGATGTCTCACAAATAGTGGTGTAGAAGGAGTGCTGATTCATGAGTTAGGGAGACTGTCAAAGTGTGGAATTTTAATATTTTTAACAAGGATTTCCCCTTCACCTCACTCTTGTTTGGCTGTAAAATAAAGAGTTCATATATTTATGTTCTACTGGATCATGCAGCATGCTTGTGATTCCCAAAGCGTTATAAAAATAGTGTTTATTGAAATTATTATTATTATTAGGGCACAGCCAGAATTAACCAGAAGTCCGACCTTGCAAACTACAACCAGCCTTTTCATTTTACCCATTTGTATTGCAGTTTTATGAGCCACATAATTTGCATTTGAATGCTGCTGCTACATTCCTACCAAAAAATTGTAGCAAAATCATGCATGACTCATTGTGATGAATAACAAATTGCTTTTTACTTTTCAGAGAGAGCTTTCTTTGATTAAGGGTAGTCTTGTAAATTATATTAGTAATTCAGTAATCTAGTGACTATTTTGACAGTTACTTGAGTTACACAATTCTAACAGCATTTTAAATTTGACTTCATGCACATAAAATTAACCACAAAGACGCATTCCTGAGATCCTACTGGTGTGAGTTTCCTGGTGTGTTCCCCTCTTGTGGAAAACATTCAGACTGCTAAACAGAATTCTGATTTAATCTATTACATTATTTAAATTGAGTAATCATGACAGTTTGATTTGATTCATGTTATTTTTCACTTAAGAACTCAAAATGCATGTTTAATTCAGTATTAAAAAAAACGTAGCAGGGTTCATGAGTTTATTTAATCCACATAGTGTGAGCTAATAATCACAGGCCAATTATCCATCTGCCAATTTTACAATAAAGAAATAGGATCTGTCTTAAAAATGATGACCAGTACATCCCTAAGTATTACTATTGTTACTATTATTACTATTGCTGCTGTTGTAATATAATAGGCAATTAAAACGGTTCTGATCAAGTACATATTTCACCAAAAAGGGAGAAAGAAGTCTTATTTAGTACCATCCAGAACACTCTTTGCTAAGAGTATAGGCCAGTTATTATTGTTGCCTGCTTCACATTATATTACAGCATAGTTTTAAAGACAGAGAAAGAGGGAATACTGGTTTGTCTGAACAGGGAGCCTTGAAGTCACTGCTGTCGCAGCACCAAAACTCTGGAATTTGTGATCAAAATTAGTGCTCATTCAACTGAACGCAATGACAGTTCAGTTTTTGCTCTACCAGGGACTTTTTTATCTGCAGCTTTGTATAGTTTTTTAAACACTGTGATAATGAAGGTCTGACCTCTGCGAGCCATTTACATGAATTAAAGATGCTAAGACCTGTTGCTATGGTTACGGCTGCCCCATTGATTGACAGGATAACCTTTACAAGAGCTGGGTTAATCTCTCTCTCTTCCACTTCTGTTTTCTTGGAGGTCCTGTCCCCAGAAAAAAGTTTTTGCATGGCGTATCGCCATCGTCTATTCAGAGTAAAAAACAAACAGCTCCAATAAGGCCCCTACTATCAGGCGCAAGATAAATAAGAACTTACATGAACAAAAACAATCTATTCTCTGTGTTAAGGTTACATTGCGTTATATAAATTACAGGACAGCGCACACACCCCTGCTTGGCTACAGCAAAGGCAGGACAGGAGAGTGATCCTTTACTGTTTGATATATTTTAACACAGTCGAGGTTGCTCCTGTATGGCTGTTATGTAATGAGGGAGAACCTATTGAAGGCAGTTGGTTCTATGGACAGGAGCACATCCTGTCCTACATCAGTCTCCTGCTACAGACAGGCTCTGCTCTCAGCACCAGACGCAACTGTGGCTCAGACTCGGTTTGTATGAATTACACTGGTTTACTTGTATAGTCCATCTGCTAATAGGTCTGCTCCATCTCCACTGCAGTTTTTCTAATGTTAGTCTAATTAAACTAATGCCACCCCTCAGTTCCTAACGGAGGGAGTGTGAATATTAAAACGCACTGGGTAAAAGAATGGTACATAACAAAGGTTAGAGCCTCGGACTGGATTTTGGGCTAATATTGACATTGCCCTCAGCCTGTACACACACAACACACATACACACGCCCAACACCTACCAAACCTCCGCTCCGCCGTCACGGTGAGCGCGAAGAGACACAGCAGCAGCCAATGGGCGTCCATTCCGTATCTTTACTAATAATCCATGTTTATGCTCCCGGTTTTGTTTGTCCAGTGTATTTTTCCTTCTCGGTGATAGATAGAGGTGATGGAGAGATGGACGATGTAAAGAGAGAGAAGAAGGAGAAAGGCAGGAGGAGGAGGAGGAGAAGGAGGAACCTGGTTGCACCGGCCGCAATGCGCGCGCTGCTCAAATGAGCGCACGGCATGGCTTTGACGTCACACACAGTCATATAGGCTCTCTCCCTCTCCCTCTCCCTCCCTCCCCCCCTCTCTCTCTCTCTCCCTCTCCCAATTACAAACCAAGCGTGCGACAATAATATGGAGGAGTCCTGCCGGATCTTACGCATGCACAGTGGATCAGGACATCATCAGTAGTCTTTCTTTCTCTCTCTCTTTTTCTTTCTCTAACACCACTCCCCTCTATATATGTCTGTTTCTCTCGCTGTATCATCATCAGTAGTGGCTCGCTCTCCCCTCTACCCCCCCCCCTCTCTCTATCTTTCTCTATCATCATCAATAGTCGCTCTCTCGCTCGCTCTCTTCGTCTCTCTCTTTCTTTCTCGCTCTCTATCATCAGTAGTCTCTCTCACTCATGCTTTCTCACGTAAGTCACGACTGGCCTTCACAAACTGTTCTCTGGAACACGGTCGAAAGGATCCTTCACTTCTATATAAAAAAGGGGGGAAAAAAACACTGTACACTCAGTTGTCTGTTTAATAGGCACACCTGCTTCGTACCACCCAGTCCCATTTGCAATTTTATCAGTACAAAGTACCATTTAGCCGCACTTAGGAATGGAACTGTTGATTGTAACCTATTTGTTGCTATAGTAACTTAAACCCGAACACCATAAACAGACCGCCCCCACAGGGCTACCCAGGGACACCAGCATGGTGAAGACATAGAAGGGCTTAGAGGCATAGAAAAAACCCTAATGAGTAAAAAAAAAAAAAAAAGGGCCACTTTGGGATTGTTAGAAACAATCAACCTCCAACTGCCTCTCTGGAATTACTACTCCAATACAAACCAGAAGTTGATGGTATAATAATAATAGTAGTAAATGATAGTAAAATGAATGAGATAGGTAGATAGCAGTGGCAGCTCCTGGTCATTATTTTTGGTGAAACAAACCACCCTTCATCTCCGTCACGGTTGTGGGTGGCGCTGTTTCACGTTTTTACCAGAGCAGTATACAACTGTAATGGTATTGAGAAGCTGAAATTAGGAAAGAACCCTTATTTTATGAGCATTTTGTTTCACAGCAATAAATAAGTCATAGTTATGATGAAGTGTTGTTTCACCTGTAGTCTTATAGAAACCGCCGTGGGTGGGTGGATGGAGAAAGAGAGACAGACAGACAGACAGACAGATAGATAGACAGACATGGCTATAGCTCTATGCAGGGTCATGCAGACACATTAAGTGATGCTTTTAATTCAGGGCACAAAATGCCAAGGATGAGCTGCAACAAAAAAAATGTGTCCTCCACTGGCACCAATAGAGACAGAGAGGTGGTCAACTTAGCTGCCACCTTGTCAACATGATGTCACATAGTGTGAGGATATATCTCATTCTTATATGTGGTAAAAATAAATATGGTCAAATTGTCAAATGGTGATCTCACTTTTAATATAGAATCTTCCTAAAACAATAGGCTACTGTGTTACTATGACATGACATAAAGCATTCTATCTCATACACTGAACAAAAATGTAAACGCAAGACTTTTGTTTTTGCTCCCATTTTTCATGAGCTGCACTCAAAGATCTGAAACATTTTCTACATACATAAAATACCCATTACTCTCAAATATTGTACTCAAAAGGGGAACCCATCCTCCTCAGGTTGACCCAGAGATACAGGAATGACAGTCTTTATGGCAATAAACAACAAGAGAGAGCCTTAATGAACAAAATTATAGACAGATAGGCCCTCTATGGCTAACAGAGTTGGAAGGGTCCGAGTGGAGCCGGGATCAGTCAAGGGCGATTTCCCACAGAGATCAGTGAGGCAGATGTGCAGCAGTTTCCCTTTGAGAAATCAGAGGAGTTAGTTCTGTTTAAATTTGCAGAGGATTGTTTATATCTGTGAGGAGTCATATGTCTGCTTTAGCGAGATATGACTCTGGCAGATCTCGCTAAAGCAGCCTAGCTAGAAGCCAGAACCGAGAGGTATGATGGGCGTGAGAGTGCCCTGAGACACCGGCACCTCCACTCCACCGTCACAAACCTGAGTGAATGTGAGGAGTGGTGGGGCAACAACACCAGTGTCCCAGTTTGCTTGAATTCTCTGTGCCCACCACCTCCCAGCTCTACACCTTCCAGCTAACAAGAACAATTAAATACAAAAAGCCTGACGAAACAAGTATGTTTTTAGCCTGGACTTAAAAACTGAGTCTGTGCCTGAGTCCCGAATGTTGTTTGGTATAGCATTCCAGAGCTTGGGGCTATATAGGAGAATGCTTTTCCCCCTGATGAAGCTTTCATAAATTTGGGAACAAGTAAGTAGTCTGCAACCACTGAGTTACCACTGAGGTTCATAGTAAGAGATCAGTTCACTGAGGTGATCGGGTGCAAGGCCATTTAAGGCTTTATATGTCATTAGTAGAAATTTGTAGTCAATACGAAAGTTGATCGGAAGCCAATGAAGTCTTCATTATATTGGGCTAATGTGGTCGAATTTCCTGGTTCTAGTGAGGACTCTAACTGAAGCTTGTTTAGGTTTTTGTTTGGAGCAGCCTGACAAGAGGCTGTTACAATAATCAAGTCTGGAAGTAATAAAGTGGTATGCAGCATGGAATGAAAGACTGGGATCCATAGCATCACTGAGGTTCTTTACAGTTAACGCTGGAGAGGCTGAGGAACCAATGAGATCAAGCATTAGACCTGACAGTTTGTTTCTAGCAGCTTTCAGAACTAGAAGAAGGACTTCATAAAGCATTCGGGTGGTTGGTTAGTGTAGTGGATACATTACTGTCTTCCTAGCAGGAGAGTGGGGTTGAATTCCTAACATGGACAGCTACACCAATAGGAGCCCTTGGGCAAAACTCATTTGCCTACATTTTAAATATACAAAAACTGTAAGTCACTCTGAATAGAAGCACCAAATGCTGTTAATGACATATTTGAGGATTTTTTGCCCCATATGTTGGGAAGGCAACCCCTTCTATAACCATGACACTCCACTATTTGTTAGTTTGATAAAGTGCGGCTATTTTTATAGCTAAGATCTTGTGTGCAGCTCTATGAGGTGATACTGGTGCACCTTCCATGGCAGCCCCTGACACATCTGAATCTGCATACTGAAGGGTCTTGATCTGGTCATGTCTTTCTTCATGATTGAAACCAGCCTTTGGTTTGGTCTCCTAACTGGCTGTTATTAGCTCACCAAGTGCTGTCAATAAACTTACCTGTCAGTTCTACTGGTGGACCAAACAGAATTTATTGGCTATGATGGCATACTATTGGCTATGATGGCATCTTTACCAGTAATGACTCTTGGCATACTGAGAGAAGAGAGCAACAAATAAATAAATAAAACAAATAAAATCCAACCTAAATCAGTTATTCAAGAAAAACTTGAGAAAATAATAATCCAATTACTTATGGTCCCTTGATAAAAGAAACTGTCTTAAAAAAAAAAAGAATACATACCTTCAAATTAAAGTCTCTTACCCACTTGACATTGCTTCAGTGCTTCCTGTCTGAAAGCGACAGACCATGCAATCCCACAATGAAGCTCACTTCAGATTGCTTTATTTCTTCCATGACTGAGAGGACTGCCTTTGGAGCAAAGCAATCTCTAATAACTCCAATACCTGACTCAACTAACAAGCGTTACTTAATTTTAGTAAAACAGAGAGACAGTTCTTGGTATTCAAAAGCAAGACTCACTCAAGACTCCAAAAAACTAGCACTACTGACTACCAACTGTACCTACACTGTCCAACTGTGATTAAGTCTGTACATGAACGTCTTCTATTGTTATTTATCTCTACAGAGACTCCTCTTTCTTGGTTGGGCTGAGGAAGATGGGTTCCCCTTTTGAGTCTTGGTTCCTCCTGAGTTTTCTTCCTCCAGCTTTAGGGAGTTTTTACTTGACTCTCTGGTCTTTGGCTTTCTCGCTAGGGGCTCGTGAACCTGGACTCTGTGTAGCAGGTATAGACAAGAAGCCCAGGTTGTGCCTTTATTACTGTCACCAGGTGGCTCAGGTGATTGACTCTTGAAATGTGCTTGGAGAGGCGAGTTGGCGAACAATAGCAAGTGGTGTGGAGTTTGATTCAGCCTGTGGTTGGAATTAGCAGAGCAGACGAGATCTGGTATTTGTGTTGGTGGCCACAAGTCTTTACGAGCCACAATTGGCTTAAGCCAGTGGGAGCTACAGTTATGTGGGAGAGTGCGTGTAGCAGCTGACCTCTCTACATCTGTTTTATACTGGATTGGGCGTTTACAGCAACTCCTTTATCTACTTGATCTTTCTTGTACAAAGCAGACTAGTCTCTTTTTTCTGGGTTGGGGTTGGGCTTAGGGCTTCGTGCAACAGCCCCGACTAGGGGTGGTTGTGTTGTGGTTAAATATTGGTGTGGGGTGTGTTGTCTCATCAGTACGAGTTATGCTGTTTAGTTGGTGTGGAGTGTTTTTTACTGTTTGCGCTTAGATTTATGACACTGTGTATTTAATGTAAAGCCTTCTTTAATGTTTTTCTTTTTCTTCCCCCGTGAACTGTAGCTGTGCATGTCCTAACATGCTGTATGTGTGAGGTCTTAAATTTCATAAAATTGCTATTTAATAAGACACCATTTGTGTCAGCACCATTGTTCCTTCATCCGAACAGCCTGTAGTGGTGTTTAGGAGAAGATTCTAATAGCAAATTCACTAATATAGCAATTTGAGTGTCTGCCATCCTTCTGACGGTTACATCTGTACAACACTGGCTGTACTATATAAATAAACTGAATTCAACTAAATATTACACTAATACAGAAAGTCTACTCCTATTTTTGCCAGTAGGTGGCACTACAATTGAAGAATAAAAGAGACTTCAGCAGAGGCCTCAGCACGCAGTCGGACTCAAAAGATGATGTTTGGAGTTTGCATGGCAAAAACTAGCCCCAGTCCCCGATGCAGCACCACCATGATATGTAGAAATGTAATTTGTAAGAATAAACCATATCTTCACCTTAAAAAAAACATCAGTCCTGACACAGTCTAAATGTACACTATATGGCCAAAAGTATGTCTATACACCTAATTACTGAGCAAGTCTTTCATCTGAACCCACACCTTGCTGACACGTTTAAACCAGATCGCCCATTATCAGGGTCTTTTGTTTCCCTGTCCTTCAGATCAGTCTGACCACCATGGTTTGCATGCATGTGCTGTCAACACCCTCACTAAAACTATTACTCACACTGACTGCCACGCAAGCTGCTGCAAATTAGACTTTAACTGACCCTACTACTGATAACTAAACTCTTAATGGTCATCAGTGGAGAAGTCTGTATGCTTTTGCATCTTAAATATTGGTGTTAATCTCCATTATATTATTTTATTCTCTTACTATCTGGAGAAGGACTGGTTCCCCATTTGAGTCTTTGTTCCTCCCTTTGGCTTGCTCACAAGGGTCCAAGATCCAGATTCCCGGTTTTGTGTTATGTACTTTGTAAAAAGAGCTCTATAAATAAAATATATCCATATAGTAAAAATCAAGCACACAGTCATAAACACTGGCAGTAGAATGGGTCATACATAGGAACTCTGAGACTTAACAATGCCAAATTTGCCACAAGTCAGTTACGTTAACGCCCTAGTCAAGTGTAAGCACTATTGCTGTGAAGTGCAAGTGTGTAAAAGAAACCACAGTTAAGCCACAAAGCAGCAGGACACAAACTCACAGAGCAGGGCCAAGAAGAGCTGAAGCATGTAAAACATTTTCTGTTGCATCACACACTGCAGCGTTCTAAAACTTTATTCCAACTCAAGTGCATTCAGAGAAATATATTAACAGCTCGGTAAAAAGACAGTACTGGATTGGTATTGGCAGACACTTAAGATGTATTCTGTAATGAAGGGGCCTTACTTAAAAAGACCATAAAAATAATTCAGATGGGTGAGGTCAGACAGATATTCTTGCAATGCAGGGCATAGGTTTTTTATTACTGAAAAGACAGCAGGTTTGAAACTCACACTCTCCCACACACTTCATTGCTCACTCTCATTCCATTGCCCATGGTTGCTGTTCTCTTCCTTTTGAGAGCCTCAGACAAAGCATAAAGCCTGATTCAGACTGGATTAGATTTTCTAGGAGAACTGTATACAGTGTACTGTGATTTGAGAACCCCAATCACCAACCATTAGCAGTTGGTCACGATTTAAAAAAAAAAAACTGGAGTGATGACGCAATCTCAATGACATTTCATTCTGGCCCAGGCAGAACACACACTATGCTATGACATCCAAGACCAAGCAGGTATTGTAATGCGTTGAAGAAAATGAAAGGATTGTTTAAAGCATACCATGTGTGACAGGCTTTATAAGCTCCTCCGATACCCATCCAAGCCTAAGGCACATGAAAAAATACCCCCACATTTTTACATACACATGTGAACGACTAACTTATCACAGAGGAAAACAGTTCGCCCTTAATGTCAATTTAAATAATCACAATTAATAACAAGCAAACCTCTTATTGATAAAAGTTACAACAGAACAGAAGACTGGCAGTCAGCAGGACAGAGTGGAGTCCAGAGGAGCTTAAAGCAAAAGCAGGATCTGCTTCATCAGACGACAAAAGAGGCTAAAGGTTTGGTCACATCTACACAGCGTTCATTAGACTATTTAATAAAGGCCTTTGCAGTTCCTTGTGTGAATGTTTGGGATATGGTACATGATTATGCAATAGTAAGACTGATACATGTGCTTAATATGATCAAGACTGCATTATATGGTAAATATTGAAATATCATTAATGATATACACAACCAAGAGTTAACATGATACTGGTGAAATCCCCCCAAACACACACACATATACATACATCCATCCATATACACACACACAAAGTGCAAACGGTCTATAGATTACACAGTATGGGTACATATTTGGTTTAAGACAACACACTTGTGCCTGCACACAAACATACACCTGTGACTGTCAGCATTTCTCTTCGACTCTAGACGTTTATTTGGTTCATATTAATGTGTTTTATTTTTCTGTAAAGTTTGACAGCTCTCTGTGTTTTGTCCCGTTTATAGACCTTAAAGGAATATTTCAGCATAATGCAATCTAATCCCTAGCCACGGCGATCATTAACTGTGAGCAAAAATGCCTCCTTGTATTTAGTGAAACCACCAATTGACTAGAAACACACAATAGAAGCCAGTGGGCAAATGCTTCAAAATCTGCCCATTGACTTCAATTAAAAAGTCAATATGCATCTTATCATCTTTGCAAAGAGAAATGACAGTCTTTCAGAGCGACCTGCATGGTACAGATTGAGCAGATGAAAATTAGATGCTGGAATATTCCTTAAAATAAGCTTAACACACAAATCTGGGCTTCTTTAACCTTCAACACATATCCTTGTACTCACATTCTTACATAGACACACTCCATTCTCTTGTTTCTATTGCACAAATTAACCCAAGAGACCCATGAGCAACTTAAACAGATATCCAAAACATTCATTTCTCACTCTGCAGGTCGTCTTAATAAAAATATCCTGATAAAAAAAATAATAAGTATATATATTTTCATATTTTACATATACAAACGGTGCCCATCAGCTAAAAACAGAACACTTCAGTATGGCTGTGTAGTTCCTTCTGGGACTCCATGCAATGAGTTATTTGAAGGCAGGCTGTGATCGAGTCCTCTGATTATATGGATGGCTTCCTCAGTCCATCCTCACTCAGTTCGTACCTATCGTCACACACACACACACACCAAACACGGTTACACATACTGCAACAACCGTAGTGTGATTTTAGGTCTTTAAAGATTTGCAAAACAGAACAAATGAATGCCTCACCACTGGGTCCAGCCCTTCGACATGTCCTCTGATGTCAACTCTACCAGCACCTGAAAGACATGGACACAGTATGAGGCAAAGTTAAAAAAAACAAAAAAAAACAAACAAAATTTAAATAAAAAGTTGTCGATTGACAGTGGAGCTTGAAGGTTTGCTATACCCTTTAATATTTTCTAGTTTTAACATAAAACACTAAAAATTCTAAAAAGAGTTAAGTGTTAGGGTAACTTTGAAACATCACTGTATAACTCTCTATTAACTGTCTTGATCTTTGAATACCCTCCCATTTTTTCTAAATTTTGACATAGAACAGTTAACAACAAAAGGCCTGCGGACTCGTAACACACTTATTGTAGAAGCCAATGGGCAGATACGTCAATAAAAAACAGAACTCAAAGGGCAAGTGGTTTTGAGAAACAAGGTTCTGAACAAAGAACATGTAACAATGTCCATCACTTATACTCTTTCTCTACCTTTCCCAAAAGACCTTTGTGTTTGGACAGAATTCCTCCTCCATTCTTCACTGCTACATCCAGAGTCCTCCTGTGTAACTCTACCAGCGACACAGTGAATTCAAACCTACGCGCGCGCGCACACACACACACACACACACACACACACACACACACACACACACACACACACACACACACACAC
>JBBPDC010018863.1:0-12944 GCA_037974485.1 Hemigrammopetersius urotaenia | reverse complement strand
GTGTGTGTGTGTGTGTGTGTGTGTGTGTGTGTGTGTGTGTGTGTGTGTGTGTGTGTGTGTGTGAGTGAGTGGGTGTGTGAGAGGCAGAGAGAGAAACACTGTTAGCATTAGCAGCATGCAAAGACTAGTACACAAGCTTACTAATTGTAAATAAGCAAGAATCTTTGCAGTTTCTGTGTTATTGTGGGGATTTCCACATAAAAAACAAAGTTTGGTTCTTTAAAAAAACCTGCGCGTGACTGAATCCACGACTCCTGATCCGTGTAAAACTGGGGGATTACTGTTTATATATCTTATGATTCAGTGTTTTACCTTGATGATGACCCACTGCATCACTCCAAGAAAGTACAGGACTGACATGGCGCTGCTGAAAAAGATTACTATAGGCAAAGCCTACAGGAATAGATCAAGACAGAGTTAATTTTCAGTTCCTGCATACATTTTAGAAACTGCACAAAGGCGGTTACTCACCTGAAATGCAAAGATTCCTGCTTCCACTAGGCCGCCAAACACAAAAGACGAGCCAGCATTCGTGTAGTTCAAAAATGTCTTTAAAGAAATAAGTAAATCTATTAGTTTGCTGCTGAAGTTGTTAAAGTGATTAGGGTCATATGATTTGAAGATGTTCCATATCACTTTTACATCCAGGAAAGAACTTCCTTCAATTAGTTCAGTGCAAATTTTTCAAAGACAGTGGTTGATTTAGGCATTTGTTTCAGTTTAATTTAATCATTTGTTTCATTAACTGAGCAGAAACCCTTGATCCCACCATCATGCTAGAGCAGCTGCTTAGTGACGTTGGTTTCCGGGTTTATTTTTGGTCACTGTGGTCTTTGCCTCTGCCAATCAAAGTTCCAGTTGTTTTGTGAATTGCCATTACAGAGAAATTATTGTTTTATTTGCATTAGTCAACCCTGAGAGTTGCTGATTTACAGGCTCCCTAGCTCTTCAATAAAACACAACCATTTGATACCTGAACTTGTTCTCCAAGCCAGTTGAAAGCTATGTAACCTGGTTCTGTCCGAATGACAAACAAGCCGATGAGGAACTGCAGACCAAGACCCCAGAAGAGCGTCCTCCAGCGCACCTGAGGGCAAAACAGGAAGCTTTTTTGGTGGCCACCCAGTATGCATACTTAGCACGCAACATGTGAGAGCAAATGTCTGTGACATATCAGCAGTCATAAAAACATGGGCTATTAACAGGAACTCAACGTGTGTGATAAGTTTAAAGGAGGATGATAAGCTTCTTGGCTTAATTGCAGTCCAGCAGGAAAAATGAAGTGAGTGGAGAGACTGTAACAGTCATACATAAACATTCGAAAATTTTGAATCACTAATCGTATTATTATTACTGTAATTTCATACACAGCAGTAATAAGCAATTGTCTCTGTTTACAAAGTGCATTTATTTTTAAGTAAAGTAGTACATAAACAATACAGTTCAGGATATTCTGTTTTAAGTTATTCTGTTTTCCTGACTGTTCATTTCTGAAATCTGGAGAATGTCCTGTTCAAGCGCCGCTGCTGTGTGAGTTTCTCCAGTGTTAATATTTTCTTACACAGCTGCACTTTTAAACAGTCGATGATGGATTTGATTAGTGAAGGGTCAGGAGCGACACATCAACACAATTGTTCCAGACGTTTGGAACAATTGAGCCTCCCTGGTTACATATTCAAGAAAACGAGGAAACTCTTTGGCTCCCTAAAAGGTCAGAAGAAAAATAGCAATTGAATATTTTCACATCTTTTCATGTACCATCCATGTGCACCGAATTAGGGAAAGTACAATCAAGAAGAGTATCAAGAAGTGTCGGTACTGATAAGGGGAATCAGTATCAATATTGGGTTCAATATAATCCTAACCATACCAAAGAAGTTAGAGACTATAACACAGATAATAAACTTGTAAAGTTTATGGTGATCATTTTTTAATGGCTAAAGGCTAAATGATTAGTGTAGCTGGTCATATCATCACCGAGATGAGGTTTGAAGACATTTCTCTAGGCTTACTTAAGGTGACAATGTGCAATCTCCTAATTTTCCAGTGAGTTAGATTCCTCCAAGACAGGATAACACTTTTTACAATGCACATGTAGACTGTTTCTCCCTTTATATACCAAAAACCTTCATTCCTTCCCACGTCCCTTCTTTATCTTAGCCTCTAAATGTTCTCACAGAACAAACTCACACTGTATCTGAGCTTACACTTAAGCTAAAATAAACTGTTGTAGCACAGTAATACTTCGGCTACTTATCTGTTTAAATGAAATAAGTGATAAAACAAGAAACAAGAAAGATTATTCAAAACAACCAAATGTTACATTTGATATTAATTTGCTATATAGGTACATACAAAATATCAGTTTAACAATAAGGTCTACTGTTATCATTTACAGCAATAATATTAAATGATAAATCATATACTGATATTGTCCATTTACAGTCATTTATACACTCCCTTTTGAAAAAGCACTTTATCACAACTTCATTCTTCAAGTTATGCAACTTTTCATGATGTTATTGTGGAATCATTTCAGAATATTTTACACTCTTAGCAAAAGGGGTTCTATCTACAATATGCTGAACACCACCAATCAAATGCCATGTGCTAAGTGAGTTAACACTTATTTTCTATATTGTACATTAATATTGAAAACAAAATGATGAAAGATCACATGGAAGTATGCAGTAAACAAAAAAGAGTTAAACAAATTAGAATCTGTTCTGTAATAAGGGAATAATGGACTGTAGTGGTTTTTTTTACTTCGTTTTTTACTTCGTGGTTCTTGCCATAATGTGCAGCAGAACCGTAGTGGAACAGGATCACTAACTGTGGACCAACCCGACCCTCACAACTGATGATCCCAAACACATTAAGAAGGAGAGAAACTCCACTAATGAACTCTGTGCAAAGCTGTCATCAGAGCAATAGGTGATGTTTTTAATATTATTCTACATTAATAAAGACAAAGGAAATCATTGAATGAGAAGGTGTGTCCAAACTTTTGACTGCCACTGTATGCTGACAATTTGGGTGCACAATTTCTTTACTGCGTTTAACATATGTTTACAGTAACCCCCGGTTTTACGTGGATCGTGGAAACTGCAAATATCCTCTGCCGTTTCCGCAGGCTGTAGCCGACCTGGAAGCACTTTTTTTTTAATTCCACACCAGGATTGAGCCCCCGCGCTCCAAACGCGATTTCTATTGATCTTCAGGAGACCTTTCCAACGAGCCCTCATTTGTATTTTTAGCCCGAGTAGATCAGGGGTAATTCTCCGAAAACCGTTCACCTCGCCTCTGTGTCCCAATACTTTTGTCCCACGACCTTCCGAGTTGCATATCTATTTAAATTATAAGAGGCGAATACGGGTTTACCTTTACATTTTATTTAAGGGTAATTCATTAAGCTGAGTTTAAAATGAAATTAAAGTGTTCTGGGAGCAGATTTGGGGGTATTTTTAGGTTTTTCACTATAAGCGGGTGCTCTTGGTCCGTAACCCCCGCAAAATATATATAATGCACACTGATTTTTCCTGACATATTAAACTCCGCAGCTAATGTTCTCTGTAGAAGATGTGAGCAGATGCTATACAGAACCAATTTTGAGATGTTCTTTAAAGAACAACATACCACATTTCTTAGAGAAAAACAATTTAACCAAGGAAAGAAAACACAGTTTCCAGACGTTTAAATGGTAAAGTGTGTTAATGTAAGCACTTCTAACTCACCGCATGTCTGTGTGCGGAGAAGATGAACAAGACAATGATGAAGAAGCAGACACCACCAAAGGAAATGAGCTGCTCCGGGCGTCTGCTCGTATCCACCACCAGCCAGGCCACCAGAAGTCCCAGCACCAGCACTATAAACACCCTGCAACATGAATAAACACAGCTTTCGCTTGTGAGTCAACTTCCCACCATCCATTTTTAACATTCCAAAACCGCTAGAGTAATAACTAAAATGTGCTTATTTGAGATTTGCTGTCTAGTTAAAAGGAAACAAATTAAATGTTCAGTGTCCCTGTCTCAGCTCTGAGTCGGCGTCACCACTGGAAAAGCATGAAGCTCCCCACTTACCATTTAATCCACCTCAAATTGGCTTTAAAGCATCTCAGAGCAGGCTTGAAGAAGCGGCTAATGCTGTCACCCCTGTATCTCTTCAACAGGTCGTACGCTGTGAAAAACACTGCCACACAGGTAAGAACAACCAGAGCAACAGCCCTCTGGAAGTTCAGCCAGCAGGCAGCAATGAAGTATGCCACATAGCCTGTGAGAAACACCACAATGTTTGCAAAATGATGTCAACAGCCAACAACACACTCAAATAAAGTCCATGGTATGGTGTGGAAAGCAGTGATCCAGCTTGTGTAAAATAAATTACCTGCGCCGAGAACTGACAGGGCAATGTACCTGATGATTCTGGAGTGAGTCTTCAGAAAGTTTTCTGTTGCCGTGATGGGTTTGAATAATATACTGTATGAGCCACAAAAGAAAATCAAATCACAACATGTTTTTTATGCTCAGTGGCACACATGCACACATGTATTTGCAGTAGGGCTTCACAATGTATTGCAAATTTATCGTCATCGCGATATCAACATGCGCAATATACCAAAATATCACGGAAAACTGAACTGAACTGCAATAAATGATGTTTTTCCAAAACTCTTCACACAGTGCCACAGAGAAGAGTGCAAAAGAATCACTGGGCAGTTTTCTGTGCTGCTGTTATAGATTGTTCCTTTTGCTATTTTATAACTTACTATAATTTAAATAATGTTTACATTTATTTAAGATTTAAAATTATGAAATAAATATTTCCAGATTTTTTTCAACAATGTTCAATGGTTCAAATGTTTTATGGAAGGCATCAAAGGCTCTGTTTAAGTAAATTCTGCATAGACTAGTCAGCATCTGGAGTCTATATCACCAGCAAATCCAAAGCAGAAAAACATGAACACTATAAAGGCTAAGTTTTTACTCACTTATCGCATGTGATATCGCCATCGCAACACTCAACAACATTATCGCGTATCGCATGTTTTCCTGATATCGTGCAGCCCTAATTTGCAGTCTCACCTCATAAACGACTTCTTTTCAGATTCTTCCTCTTCACTTTTACTTTTATTCTGGTTATCGGAGATTGCTTCGTCCTAAGGGTCCAAGCATGCTGACATTTTACTACTCCAAACAAAAAGCAGCGACTGGCAAAATCACTGCCAATGTATAATGGCCTAGACAACATACCTCTGCCTGAAATGCTGGATTGTCCACTCCTTGTCCATTTCCATGGGTGACACTTTTCAGCTGCACGCCGTCAGTGTCCGCTGCAAGAGAAAGCTCTCGCTGAAAAGCAGTTTGGGAAAACGATTCGATAATACACAAAAAACAACTCTCTACTTCCTTTCTAAAAACCGTATGCCAACACCATGAGCAAATACGTTCCAGTCAAACCCTCAACATACATAATGACTTACTCATTCTGTCACCTTCTCCGACTGTGGGACAACTGCCTGAGTTGTAAAACATGCACTGAGGAACACACTCAGTCCACTTGGTTGTTTCTTATTATTAATTAACCACATGGTTGTGAGGTCAGGAGCAGTCATGTTGAAGATATCACAATCCTATGAGTTTTACTGTTGTACAGATTATTGTAAAGGCTTGAGTTGATATCACACACATAAGACTAAGATAAGAAGACAAGTTGTTAAGTTCTCGAATGTCTTTTAAAGGTCCCACTGTACTCCACCCTTCTGATAGTTGATCTCAAAAACACAGTCATCGACAGTTTTGTTGAACCACAAGATTACACGAGGCATCCAAAGGTTAAGAGGCGATTAAAGAAGCAGAACTAACAGGAGCTACTTGTTGTGCAGTGAAGAGGAAGTGGGTTTAGGTAGCGCCGAATTTCCCAACAGGAATTGTCAATGAAATTCCCAAAAAGGACTTCGATAAGGCTTAATAAAAGGAAGCTCACCACGAGACGTGATTTTTTATTATCTTGCAGCAAGGGAACAAGTCTGAGAGCCAGAGTTGTTCTGAAAAACTACGCGTGTGCTTTCCAGTTTATACAGCAGTAAGCAGTGTGTGCGTAACATAGTTGTCGTTAGGTTAGTCAAAACAAAAGTGTGTATCTTCTCCGTTCCTGGACACTTCCAGCTGGATCGCTCCGTCCTTCTATCAGAGATACAGAGAAGACAGTCCTCACAGAGAACATATAAGACAGAGGTTACAGGATTATAAAACTCAAAGGTTTCCTAATGATCACATGTGTGCTTGAACTCGCTAATATTTATGAACTTTAATAACAATAATGATTTAATATGAAAAACTTTATTAAGGATAACATTTCTCCAACAGGAATAAATCTACACTCGAATAAATACAGGTTGGTTTTACACCAGTATTTAGGTCTTGGTGATACTAGAAATCTTGGCACAAGATGGCAGTCTTCTACAGCACTTGCAGCAGGGAGTCAGACGTTGGAAAAGAACATTTGAATCTTAAACTAAACATTAAACAGTAAAAGAGCAAGACTAAACCCTTCTGATGACCAATGACTAGAACAACACAAAGGGCAACATCACTGCGAGTCATCATATCAGGGTTTAATCACTTTGTGAAGAACCTGAACTGTCATTCTACTAGTAGCACGTGTGAATAGCACATGTTTGGAGTGTATAAAATGCTGGGGAAAATGTGTGCTTATATCTCTTCTATAATAAAAAAGCACCAAACAAAAATTAGAAATAAAATGATAAAATATAAACCTAAACCTAAACCTAAACCTAATGTGCTAATCATTAGAGCCTTTGTTGAAAATCAATAAGGGACACTCAAAATAAAGTGTGACCGTACTTCAAAACTCATTAAGTACAGCACTTTAGACATGCAGGTGTGTATGCAGAGCACCTGAATAAATCCTTTCTAACTCTACACTCATTTTAACTGGTTTAGAAATATATGCACATCAGATGTCTCAACACAACACCTCTGTGAACAATAGAGTTGCCTCTGTTATAAAACATGACTTGAACTGCGACTTGAGTTGAACTGGAAACAGATTGACTGACCTGTGAGCAGGCAGACGTCTGTGAGGTTTCAAATTATAGCTATTGGTGAAGCTTATGCTTTCAGTAAAATAACAACACAGTGGCAACATTTTCCTGCGGTCCTAACTATACACCACTATATATCAGCACTGTTGTACTTTATACTGTATATCAGCGCTCTTGTATTTACACTGTCGCCATTTTTCTACTAAAATTCAAAATCGCAACTTTCTGTTACACAGTCTCCAAATGTCATCTAAAGCAGACCATTACATTTCATTCTATTAACTCAGACTGGAAGTTTGGGAGGGTTTTTCCTTTTCTAGTAAAGATTTTGTCCCCAGATTTTGTTCCAGTGAGCTGAATGTTATCATTTTGTTACTGTTTACCTGAAACTGATATCGTTCGATATTAATACTTACCCAGTAGATTTAATATGATGTAATACGGTCAACTAAAGGTGTATATTGCTACTTTTGTTACTACGGATTCTGTTAAACTGTCTTTTTTTACTACTGCTGCTGTTTCTAATCTAATCTAATCTCAAAGTGATTCAGTGTCTGGTACTGTTGTTGGTAGACTAAGAGTGCATTGCTCATTTTTACCCTTTAATTAGTATATCCATGATTATTGAGAAGATGCAAGTATTATAATGAACATTTGCAGAAACATATTTGGAGTATTTCGATTCATTGGCTGGAAGAAGCAACAATACCAGCTGGAGTGACACAGCCAATGAGCAACACATTTTTAAAATGACATATTTTGCATTTATCTATGCTTCTGTTAACCCGATTTACACCAATGACTTCCAGGTACGAGGCAGGCATTCATAGCTGTGGTTTCTTTATTAAAGCAAAACATAAACAAACCAGAACGGAAACCTGGCTCAAGGGCCGATACAGATATGAACGGAAACGAGAAGTGTGGGATGATGGACCGATGCCTACGGGCCATCTGAACTTAACTTAAATACATTTAACAGACACGGACAGAAACCAAACACACAACATAATCACTTAAACTAAACACAGGACAGCTAAAAATGAGAGACAGGACACAAACCATACATTAATGTCAAAATAAAAGCCCCAAAACAAAACCAAAACAGTGGCCCCTACCGGCCGTGACATAAATAGTAAATGGAGGTCCTCATTTAGCTCCTTTCCCTGCAATGTTGTAACTGCATTTCACAGAGAGTACATTGCAAAGCACCAGTTTAACTGATTTAATTTAAAAATAAATTACAATACATTTCACCTTCTTATGCATAGCTCCTTACGGCTGCTAAGATTAATGTCTTAAACATACACAAATAATGAAGCCTATAGTATCATATGGGACAATGCAGTATTAAGCTGTGTTTGAGTCAGGCCTACATTAAACCAGAGGTTCAACATTCAACACATTAGCCGTGATCCTTATTAGATATTAGATCCACGGTAAATGCTGCTGCCAGTTTAGTGGGGTCTCTTTCAGACTCATTCTTATCGAGTGGTTAACCCTAACTTTTTATTAGTTGCTAGTAAGATGAATTTTGGATGTGCTCCACTGGAAAAATCCATTAACGTAAGCACTTTGTTTTATTCATTTGTTATGGGGCATTTCTAATGAGATAAAATGGCTTGCCTAAATGCTGCTGGAAGTCACTGAAGAAAACGTAATAGCCATTGTACATGTGTAGAGCCTGTGACTGTCTGAAGAACCCTCGTAAAACTCAACAGTGCTTCTTTCCAAATGCAATTTATGGGCTCAGTATGCCGTTCACCCAGCTTTCTCAACCCTTTAATGTGTGAGAGCAGATTAACAGATGGGAAGAAGAGGGCTTTGTGCACTGCAATAACTCCTGATCTAACTAAGACTTGCTATCTTATTTCTAGCCTAAAAGTCTTCTTGGTCTTGTTTTGAGAATATTATACTATATAAGAGCAGACTTTGTAAGATTATTAAGATTGTTTAAGGTATTTTATCCATATTTCAAGAAATCTTACCAAGTGTAAATATCTTACTGCACTGACGGATCATTTCACTTGCTTCTAGTCTATATCTTTAAATAGGAAAAATATCTTAAAACAATCTTTATGTACTATATAAGAGCTTAACTCTTATATAGTACAATGCATTTAAAGAGCCCTTCCCAGTGGTTACAGAGCAAAGGGCAGAAAAAAAGGACAAGTCCTGGGTGAAACTTTGAGCAGGGCCTGGTAACCAAGAAGAGGAAAAGTTCTAAATTCCTTTAAAATATATAAAATATTACATCATGGGTGGCAGGCGCTTTAAGCACAACTGCATTTCATTCTGTCAGAAAGACATTAAGGGCTCCCAAGCACTGGCCTCCTACATGGAGAGTGAATATTATTTTGTGCTTGGAAAGCTTCCAATTGAAGTGAAATGAATAACTAATTGGTAGACATGATGAGAGCTGCCAATTCTCTAAATGCTCAGGAAAGAGGCTACATTTCTAATCTCCTTCAGCACTCGGGACAATGGGCCAACCTTAATGAAAGGAAAGGTTGCAGGAACATTAAAAGTAACCAGTAGTTTTGCCACAGCAGCTCCACATTTATTATTATTATTATTCACACACAAAGGATAAAGAGACAAATACATAAAAATGACATATATACATGCTATGAAAGGTTAAACAGCTTTCTTATTAGAAGAATGTTGAATTAAGCACATTTTTGGCATTGCTTCATAAACATTAGAAACATTAGGTGTATTCTTTGTGAAATTTCATTTATAGATAATGATAGAACTGTATCAATATCATTTGATGCCATCCCTGGCATCTGTACGCATGACGCCCCTGACTCTAACAGCACTCATTTTAAATGGGGCTCATTTTCTGTATCTCCCAATATGTTTCAGAGGTCCCTTGACCAGTTTTTTTACGATCAATACAAGTTAGCTTGTTTTGTACAAGCTCACTGCACAGACACTAACGGACCACTGTGTGGATGCATGGTCTTCCCCTGCAGGCGTCTGTCAGCTGGCACTGCAGCACTATCCTAGAAGCGTGTTCAAAGATGTAGCATTAGTGATCATTATTATAAACCTTACCTTTCAAGAGGTACATGTACAATAACCCCCCCACTTTCACATGGATCAGTAGTCCTGGTTTCAGTCCTCCTGCCTCTGGATATAGCTGATTGTGATGTCCGGGCCTCCTGAGCCCCCAGCAGTTACCAAGACACCTGGGGCCGTATTACAGAAACTTCCTATCTTAAGCATAAAGTTCAGATAGGACGATTTAAGAATTTGCATTTAGGAATCTGCATTTAGGAATCCTGTCCTATCTCGAGTTAGTAATCCTAAATAAGCGATCTAACATCGATTAATTGATTTTTATGTCTGTTACCTAGCAACTAACGCAACACATCATCTCACGAAGTCACTGTTAGCTGCTGCAACTGTAACTTTACGAGGCTCCAGTCTGTAACACTGTATCGTCAGAGTATCTTCGTTACTGTCTTCAAAAAAATGGAGCTTACACGAACTGGCCAATATGAACAAATGTACTGTGACAGAGCTGTCATACACAAATATGTGAACGAAAGTATAGGGACACTCTCTCTCTCTCTCTCTCTCTCTCACACACACACACACACAGTCACCCACTTCGCTTTGAAAATCACCTTAAGCGAAAAAACGAAAACGAAGCCCATTTGTTGATTGTACCACAAACGGGAGAGCCCCGTGTCGAGATGGGTCGCCTCTCCAAAGCTGGGCGGAGTTGATCGGCTAACGGCGCTATCACACGCCCGTAGTCTAAATATTCAGCTGGCGACAGTTAGGACAGCGAAGGGAGTTTATTTAAGATTTTTTGAGGTTAGCATGCTTCTGTAATACTCCTTTCTTAAGTTAGGATAGGAAAATGGACTTAGGAACGGTTGTTCTGTAATGGCTTTTTTCCTAAATAAGATCCTAAACTGCTGTTACCATGGTTACCACACAGTTAGGATACGATTTTCAAGTTAGAAAGTTTCTGTAATATGGCCCCTGAACGAAATGAGCCTCCGCTGCTCAGCGCCGTCCCAAAGATAAACAACCAGCACGAAGACGAGGGGGCCAATCCGAGAACGTTATTTATTTCTCCTTGCTGTTGATTGGCTGCTGCCCTGTGAGGCTGCAGTCCTGATTTTCCCTCGTGGAGCGTCTCGAGTGTTCTCATGTTTTTCGTTCTTCTTAAAGCCATGTATTTTTATTACTGTAAATTAAATTAATGTATTACTGTATTTACCTGCTTATACCAAAGAAAAGACCAATTAAAACATGTGTGCATGTATTACAGTACATTCTATACAGGTGTAACATCGATGTTTACATTCTAGCAGTGCAGGAGTTCAGTGTAAACTGTACAGTACAGATACTGGTTTAAAATAAAATTAAAGTGTTTTGGGAGCATATTTGGGGGAAACATTTTGGGTATAAGCTATAAAAATAGACATTTCTAGGCATTTTTTTAACCACATTACAATAACGCGGTTTTTCACCATATGCAGGTGACCTTGGATTGTTACTGTATACATATATATTTTCCAAAACACATCCATATTTTGTATTTCTAGATTGTATAGTGTACATTTTATATTGTACTGTTGGCAGTGGCACCTCCAGAAAAAAATTCTAGGAGTGGCCACTGGGGGCCACAGCAAAGACATATAGCATATTCAGTATTAGTTGTTAGCTATGCTAGCTTTCCCACTTAGCAATGCTAGATTGACTTCAACAACAATAAAAACTTCATGAGTAACATTAAGCAGAGTTTTAAGAAGTAACTGAATGTATGCATGTATTTGCATTAAAATGTATAATTGTGTGAGGGAGAGGGAGGGGAAGAGAAAGAGAGGGAGGGGAAGAGAGGGAGGGGGAGGTGATGGAAGCTACAAGGGCAGCAGCTCTGCTGTATCTTGCTACAAAATTGTTTTCACGTCATATAGACTAAAAATCTAGACTACATTACATATTTACATATAGTATGCATAGTAAAAAATTACTTGGGGATCATTTTTGGTGGCTGTTGACACCACTGGCCACCACATGGTCGCGCCCCTGACTGTTGGTTTTTATTCATGTATAGTATTATACATATACAGTACATATTTAAATGTAAATTTGCATAATATTATGTCTCTTAGACAGAATATTTGTATTTTTTATTTTATTTTTATTTTAGTCTATTGATTATTATATTGTCTTTATTATATCTGTTGTCATATCTCTTTGTATAACTGTGTATGTGACAGATAAAGGATCCTGAAATCTGTTCTGATGTTTTTTTCATTTTCGCTGCTCTCACCTTTGTACTTTCCTCTTTTTGCTGTGACAATCTTACCTTAAATGGGATACACAAAGGAGCAGGTTATATTAATGCCTCCATTAAACAAAGGTGTTTGGTAAACACTCTTTTCTTCACTGATGCAACAGCAAAACTTGGTAATGCACTGTAGGTAAGCAAATGTAAGCCATAGGGTTGAGGGTGTTTGAGCCTATGTCGTGACTAAATCGAGTTCAGTGGTGTAAAAGCAAGAGGCTCTGCTCTGTAGAGGTGTGAAAAAAGTGATCTGGTCTGATGAGTCATCCTTCACAATGTTCTTCACGCTTTTGTTCCAAGATGGCACCAGTGTGTATGTCGGCCTGCCGTCTGGTGTCTTCTCTGTCTGAGTGTCTGGTGCTGCTAATTTGTCCTGTTGGTTCTATATTGACTTATGAACTCACTTGTACTGTACAATGTGATTAATCATTTTTAAGGTGTCTGTTTAAGGTTCAACTTGCTAACTGAAGCAGTTAGATTTGTGAAAATTTAGGAACAATATCAGGTGCAAAGTTCAAAATGTGCAATATTATAAGTGTGCAATATTATATGTGCCATATTGGACTC
>JBBPDC010018854.1:0-12945 GCA_037974485.1 Hemigrammopetersius urotaenia | reverse complement strand
CACACACACACACACACACACACACACACACACACACACACACACACACACACACACACACACACACACACCTCAGTGTGGTAACATTTTGAGTCAGCCCAGTTTTGGACAGATGATCTCAGAAATAACTTCTCAGAGTGCGCAGTCTGTAGGCAACAGCTTTGCACATGCCTACGCCATTCCAACTACAATACAAGAGTGTGCCGATTAGCTCGCAATCATGATAAATCAGAGGATGTAGACGTATTGGGTGACGAATGACGTAATGAACTGACAGGATTAACATTATTCTGGCATCAACTGTCAGAAACTGTTTCTTTTAAATAAAATATTTATACAAAATTTATTTATACAAAACAATTGTATAAAATGAACATCCAAAAAATAACCTCTCACATATCAGCTATGTCTTATCAGTGCAGTGCTTGAGATTCTCCTCCAAGTCTGTTATGGAGTCCAAGGGCATTACATTGTACCATCGTTATGTTGCGTGATAGGAGGAGTCCAAGCTGGAACTGGAGATGAGTAAATTGGGTACAAAATGAGCAAAAAAAAAGAAAAAGAATGTCTAGTGTGCTTCACTTATTTCTATGTTCAGATAAAAACAGTGAAAACACCTAACAAGGCAAAACAAAACGGAGCTCCGTTTATGGAGAGCAGTTTATAGATCAGTATGAAAAATATCCTCCCTCAAAAATACCACCCGTTTGTCACGTGTATAGAACAAATGGTTGTTTGAATTAAAAATACAAAAGACACACAACCATGCTTTCCTATACTCTCTCTCTCTTTCTCTCTCTCACAAACACAAATACACACACACACACCATCATTTTTCAGGGTTGTAAACTGGGGATGAACATGAAAAACAATTCTGCAATTCTGTTTAAAGGGGACATACTAGGCAAAACTCACCTTTTGCATCCTTATGTATTTTGCTTTGGGTCTCTATTCATTTCCATTTGGGTCTCTATTGATCCTATAAACACTCAAAGAGCAAAAAAAATTCTTTATGAATTCGGGTTGTGCATTTTCTGTAAATCAACTAAAAGATTTTGGTGTCAGGAATCATATGCTTCTCTGAGCCATTTGGATGGCTCCCTTATTGTGACCTCAGAATAGGGAAATGTGCATACAACCACCTATCATCTGTCGAGCCCCCACCCACTAGATGAGTTCACCATTTTTGTCTGCTGGTTTTACAAGCATGCATAAGACGCAGAGCGCTGTGGCTACAGGCAAGGGCAAGTCACACAGGAAGTGTTGTGTTCATCTTGCTCTGGGTCCGATTCTGGGTCAAACATATAGGGCTAGATAGAGCCTCAAGTGTGTTAAACGCACAGCGTTAGCATGGGTTTGGTAGGGTGCGGCCTGCAACAGCTTATTTGCGTAAAAGTGATGGAGCCCTTAAACGTCTCAGTTTGAAAGGGACTGAAACTCTCAATAATAAAGGTGGTGAGTTTTGCATAGTATGTCCCCTCTACGTCAGGTCAGAGAAAAGCAGAGAAGAAAAACAGAGAAAGAGAGAGAGGGAAAGAGAAAGAGGGAGGAAAGCAGAGAAAGGTAAAGAGAAAGAAAAAGAGAGGGAGAAAGAAGGGGTGGGCAAGAGAGAGAGAGAGAAAAGGAGACAGAGAGAGAAAGAGAGAAAGAGAGAGGGGGAGAGATGGGGAGAAAGAGGGAGCGAGGAAGAAAGGCAGAGAGAAAGGGAGAGAGAGGGAGAGAGTGTGACAGAGACAGAGTGACATAGAGAAACAGAGAGGGGGAAAGAAAAGGGACAGAGAAGCAGAGAAAGAGAGAGAGAGAGAGAGAGAGAGAGAGAGAGAGAGAGAGAGAGGGAGAAAGAAAAAGAGAGAGGGGGAGAGAGGGGGAGAGAGAGAGAGAGAGAGAGATTTGATGAAGCATAATGGATGTGCCTGCTGTGGAGCCTGAGTCGCCAGTAGCAGTTAAAAGCACCACGGGTCAATAATTACCACCTTCAGTATTAGGATGACCTTCTGTTGATGAGCTAGACACCACATGATAAACAAAGAGAGAGGAAGAGAGCCAGCTAGAAAAAAAGAAAGGAGTGGAGCATACAGGGGAACCTGAAGAAAAAAGAGGAACAGAGAGAGAGAGAGAGAGAGAGAGAGAGAGAGAGAGAGAGAGAGAAAGAGAGAGAGAGGGAAAGTATAAAAGAAAATAATCTGGAGAGACAGGGGTAGATGAAGATGGAAGGGTGGGTGGAGGTTAAGAGGGAGTCACACTAAAAGAAGATGAAGTTTAAATAGAGGAGAGGGAGAGAGAAAGATAGAGACAGAGAGAGAGAGAAAGATAAAGACAGAGAGAGAGGGAGAGAGAGAGAAAGATAGAGACAGAGAGACAGAAAGAGAGAGAGAGATAGAGACAGAGAGAGAGAGAGGGAGAGACAGGGAGAGAGGGAGAGAGAGAGGAGAGAGTGAAAGAGAGAGAGACAGGGAGAGAAGGAAAGAGAGAGAGAGAGAGAGAGAAAGAGAGAGTGTGAGAGAAAGAGAGAGACAGGGAGAGAAAGAGAGAGACAGGGAGAGAGTGAGAGAGAGAGAGAGAGAGAGAGAGAGAGAGAGCACGTCCCAGCAAGCCATGGGACACACACTGATTCTCCATCTGTTATCAGTGACAGAGAGGCAGACAGGGGCGTTGAGAGGACGAGAGACACAGGAGGAGGGAGAAAGAGGGTCTGAGTTTGATATAGATGTGTATCTAACAAGCATAACGATTCTTCATTCAATGGAAATCATATTTTTTGTCTTCGAATGTAATTCTTCAGTGTACCGATTTCATAAGGAATACTATTTATATTAAGCATGCAGAATGTATAGCAGCAGCTCACAGAATATACACAGGGCTTACACCGCATGGTACTGGCTCGCCTTGAGCCAACTGTAATCACCTTTTTCAGGTTCAAATCTAGTATCAAGTGGTACTATTTTTTGAAAACACTGTAGAATACTGATTTTTGATTCTTTCTACAGATTTTTCATTTTGATTTTATTTAGTGTATATATTATTTGCTGTCTCTGTGTGTTGTGGCAGTCATTACATAAGCAATTTTCTCTGGGATCAATAAAGTTTTCTGATTCTGATTGGCCAGGGAAAATCACTGCACCACACCCTCAGTGTTTCAGGTAGCAGCAGAGGTGTATTAACTGCAGTAAAAAACAAACAAGGTTCCAGGTACCAAAATGTCAGGTGAGTCTAGTCAAGCAGGTGTCATGCTCTGAAAAACAACTGAATGTGACGTCTCGGCGAGCGGCCGCTGTTATTTAAGTTTTGTATACAGAACCTCCCCGCTTTTTGCACACTCAAGACGCTCCAAAGGGGGAAATTCTGGGCAGCAGCCAATCAGCACCAAAGAGGGTTTATGTTAGGGCGCGGTGCTTAGCAACCCAGCACAAGGACGAGGGGGCGTGGCGGATGAGGCCCGGACGACACAAGAACAAAAATATGCGGAGGATGTCTGCCTTTTCCGTGCATGTGCGGGGGGTTCTTTAAAAAATTATTTGTTTGGTTCACAATTGCTGATCCACGTATAAGTGAGGGCTTACTGTATACAGTATGGGTCTTTTATATTGACATGTGTACTCCAGCCAGGCAAGTGGACACAGCTGGATGGTAGTTTAAGTAATTGATTAGAGGTTTTCGTTTGTTCTGGGTTTTGGGGATTTAGTATACAAGTTTTTCTGTTTTGTGTATGGGTGTCGGCCCACCCCACCTCTTTCTGGTGTATGTTGGTTTATGTTAAATAAAAGTATGAAGACCTGCAACTGCGCCTCCTGCCTTTGGTTCCCCACTGCAGAGGTGTTGGCTGGGATCTTCAGGCTATTCAGGCCTTGGTGATGCCACAACCATCCGTGGCCATCCGTGGCTTTTCTCTCTGTGTTTTAAATATTTGCACAACACTCAGGCGTGTTCTCAGTGGCAGCAGTGCAGGGCAGAAGGTTTGTGGTTATTGCTTGTGATCTGAAATGGTATCCATTTTGCTGTCATGTATCATGATTATGGAACTGACCATGTCCATTGCGGTCAGTATGCTACCCCTGCAGTGCTGTGGTGAGGGTAACAGCCATTATACAGACTGCAGATTCAACATACTTCTTTTTCCAAACTGCATGAATGTTAGTCTGATTTTTAATACCATTTCTGGGAAGACATGAAGATTGTTCAACTGCAGTGAGCAGAGTAAAAAAATCAGTACAGTAAATCACTTGGCTGTCTTGAGAAGGTAGAAAACAAGAGGAAGCAGGTGCAGAGGGATTAAAAACAGGTGCAAGGGCTGGGGAGGATACAAAGAGCAAAGTGATGTAAAGAAAAGCACACCGGCAGCATTCGCAAAGCTAAGAAAAGCTTTTAGCGGTGGAAAAGTGGTCCTAAAATAACCCCACACTATATGGCAAAATACATCATGGCATAGTTTAAAGAGTGAAGACATGAATGTACAAAATGGAAAGAACGTCTGCTTAGAAGGGCTTAAAAGGGCAGAGCTCTTTGCTGTTAATACTGAAAAAAGTGAATGCATGCAGCAGCATTCTGCAAATATGACCAAAATGTGGTCAACGTTGAAACAGATTTTAAGGAACGATGACTATAACTACAGAATAAAAGAAAATCCCAATTAAACAGTTTAATGATTAATTTGCAATTTTAATAATGAACACGGTATCCACATGTAATTATAAAGCACTGTAAACATTCTCCAGGGGCGGAATTAGCACTCAAACATAACGTCAGTAATTCTCAGGCATATTTAATCAACAGGATGGCAGTTGTTAAGTCCTTTAGTTTCATATCGTAGATTCAGTCATACATGAAATAGCTGTAAGCCTCTAGATTCTTGAGCGCCTTCATCTGGCTAGGTGGCCTTGTAATAGGAGGCCTGGAGGACATGTTCATTTGTAATGCTGATCTGCTTATCTGTGTGGTTTTGTCCAAATTGTGTTTACATTTTCTGCCAATACCGGTCACATGCAGATTCTTCCAACCCTTTGATATAGTCACTTTCTTCCTTTTCCAGCACAGCTTTCTTCACTTACTGCTCTTCACCTGAATTTTGTGTTATCCTGATTGCAACAAGGTACAGTCTGATGCTTTTAGGAATTATAAATATGTAATAATCAGAGGTGGACAGTAACGAAGTACATTTACTTGAGTAACGTACTTAAGTACAGTTTTTGAGTATTTCACTCGAGTAGTGTTTTTTTGGAAACATAACTTTCACTTCACTACATTTGAAAGAAAAAACAGTACTTGTCACTTCTCTACATTTCTGTCAAGGTTCTTGTTACTCAATACCTTCGGTTCTGAAAGTGGGTGTTACTGTCTCACTTTTCTAAAACGCGATTGGTGTTTTAGCAGATGACAGCCTTTTAGAAATCACCAGTAGTTTTATGTCACGTCTGTACACTGTAATACTGCAACGCCAGACGGGCAGCAACTTTGAGAACAGCTTCTGCTTAAGATAAATAATAATTGACTAATTTGACCACACTGAGATTTGCCTGTACTGTTACTGCTAGAGACATGTGAGATGGAGAGTACTGAAATATGTTTGTTTAGATGTCGAAATCAGTTGCGTTGCATATTTGTCTGCTTAAAGTGGTATTGCTGTTTTATAGCCACTGTTACGGACCTGTGATGTAAAGTTGGTTGGATGTGGACTTTTTCCATTCCAGCTACATTTACAGTGGTTCAGTTGTCAACTTCGTTTAAATACATAGTACATACACATACCTTTTGTGTAGGTGTGTCATGTACAATTAATAAAAAACGGCTTGTTTTCTTTATGAATTCGGGTTGTGTTTCATTCTGTAACATTCTAGTGTATGGCTAATACTACATCTTCTACAAGCAAGTTAGATGCATTAGGTGTTGCATGTTTGATGGCAATAAATCAACAATGAAATGCAACATGTACTTTTAATACTTAAGTATTTTTGGAAGCATTTACTTCCGTACTTTTACTTACATTTGACTAGTGTACTTTCACTTAGTAATGACGTTAGGTACTTTGTTTACCACTGGTAATAATGCAATTTCTAAGCCATAGCCAAATAACAACAACACTACCTCCACCGCCATCGTCATGATGTTGCTGTATTACCATATAGTCCTATTTGATTTGTCCTTTTCAGAATTAGAAGCCCCCACACATACTGTTGCTTTTAACGAACAGTTTTTTTTATAGTGCATATATGTATTTCTCGGCACATTTAATTTCAAATATTCATATTCAATTTTTGAAGGTGTTGTTCATTTGTTGAGTTGAAATGATCTTATTTCTTATAACTATAGAAATCCACTTACTAGTAGTTGGTAATGTTCTTCCTTTTCCAATGTGCCTTTGATTTTGTTCATAACTCCAGCCTAGTCCTGCCTCCTCATCTGTCTTTTCACCTGTTTGTTTTTAGCCCCTGCTTTTCCAGCTGCTACCTGTTTATCACGTGTATAAGTATCCCTGTCTTTTAGTCTATTTTGTTGGTTATCTGGGATTGTCCCTGTGTTTCTCTGCTTGCTTTCCGTCCTGTTTTGTTCTGGATTCCTTGTTTTTGCCCCTGTTCGATCTTGTTTTGTTGTCTGGGCGTTTGTTCTGTTTCCTGGTCTGTTCCATTTTGTTCCTGGTAACAGCCCTGTCCTCGGCCCTGTCTTGTACTGCTCTGCCCTGTTCTGTTTTAGTCCATCCTGTTCATCTGTGTTCAGCCCTGGTAGTTCCTTTTAGTCTCTGTTCTGTTTTCTGCTTCGTTTTGTTTTATTTTACTCTTAGTTGTTCTTAGTTCTGTGTTTTGTTTATTTTTGAGCACCCTGTTTTCCATTTTCAGTAAATAAACCCCTGTTTGTGTCCTGCTCCATGCCTACATTAAATCATTACAGTAGTTGATAATGCATTGCTGCACACAGCAGACCAGAAGTTTGGGCCCACATTTGTATTATATTTTTAACTTATATTTTTTACTTGTATTCTTATATTTTGAAGTGTAACAATACACACTGTCCAATTTAATGGATGTAAAAGCTTATGCATCAAAATAACCATTCATTGCCATTCATTGCCACTACAGACGATAGAATATTAAAAACCAGTGAGTTACATTCATTCAATCATTCAGGGTGGAGGTAGCTCAGTGGGTAGGATACTTGCCTCCAGACCAAGAGGTCATGGGTTCGAATCCTACCTACAGCAGACCACCACTGGGTCCCTGAGCAAGACCCTTAACCTTAAGTTGCTCCAGGGAGAGACTGCCCCCTGTAGTTAGAGAATGAAAGTTGTTTTGGATAAAAGCGTCTGATAAATGCCGTAAATGTAAATTCATTTTCTGTAACTGCTTATTTCTCACCAGGGCTGCGGGTACCTGGAGCCTATCAGGCGCGTATGGGCGCGAGGAAGGGACTCACCATAGATGAGTTCCACTTGTTTTAAAACTTCTAGCCTGTCGTGTATGCCTGAAGTTTCTCAAAACATTCAAGGAGCTGCCATAGCAATATGAACTACAGTTTAAATAAATTGCTTTGTAATTCATTTAAATGGAAGCAATTATATTGATATATTTTTGTTACTTTAATAAGTGCTAATAACAGTAACGATAATGATAACCATGAGCTCTGAATACCCCATTTAGAGTATCAAACCCAATGGCAACTAGAATATTCTGAAGGGCAGTTAAATAAGTGTCTCCTAATAACAAGTTTAACATAAAGTTCAGTCTAACATTTGGTAAAGAACAACTGAAGACAGCACGTTTTCACAGGAAAACACAAAAATATGGTTGCAATGTGTGGCACTATCCAAGGTGCTGAAAAAATAAAACGTAACATGTGACAGATGACTATAAAGGCCAATCCAAATCTAACCTGACTCTTCTGTGCGATCCCTGTTCTACCGACCAGGCAACACAGCCAATGACTGCAGCATTTTACACCTACATAAATAACTAATACGTGCTACTTCTAATGACTAACAAGCCCTGTGGGAGTGCAGGGAAGAGGAGGGGAGGAGAGACACAGAGAGGAGGTGTGAATGTATACTAATCATATTTTCCATCACTGCTTTCCTAATGCAAAATAGGTAAGTGATAAATATCACACTTATGGGTATCCTAGCAAAACAGCTAGTAATACAGGTTTCTCATAGCATCCCTGAAAAGTAAATGTGAATATTTTCTATGCTTTTTTTGGCCTTCTGCATTATGCGTTGACCTGAAAAAGTGCAGATTACAATCACAGTGCATCATAGCACATCAGCACAAGAGCACAAACCTTTATTCACTAAGCATCTTTGCAGAACTGGCTCATTTTAGATGGCTTCCACTTGTGAATAGGAAGTTGACAATATGATATTTTATTGTTATTGAAATAAATTAAGTCACAAAAAGAGATATTGTCAATACTTCTGACCAGAGAGGAAGACTGGTCCTGTTCAAGGTGATGTAGTGCAGCACAGTTCATGGAACTTCAAATAAACCAAGCGCATACTATTTTGATGTTTTTGCCATATCCTCCTGAGAACCGAAGAAAAAAGGGTCTTACAATTTCTTTTTTGTGTGATTTCCTGTCTATTTGGACCTAAAAGAACCATACAATATAAATTTCTTTGAATATATATTTTGAATATTAATTTCTCAGCATGTCCAATGTAGAGGACAACAGGACGATCTCTGTGTGAAAATAGAACTGAATTTCAAAAATAAAAAACCTGATAGTAACCCAAGAACACATTCAATTTGATCAAAACAATAAAATTCTGTATCACTCTTCTGTTGCTTGTTGCTTGCAAGGACAACCAAATGTGTATTTTAGTTCAACAGTGAATTCTAATGTTTGTGTCCTGACTATTAATCTAGGGCACATGTGATATAAACATCCTGTGGCGGATACACATACTATTAAAAATCAGTCCAGATAATTTTATATTTAGGTTTTAATGATTTACTATTACGGTTTAATTAATTAGTGCTTTACTGATAGATTGTGAGTTCACATTTGTTAGATTAAAACAAACTGCAGATACAAATAAATAAATAATCTTAAATAATGAAATAATAAATAATAAAAATACAACAGCCCTGGGGGTGGGGAGTACTCTTAACAATGTTGGTTTCTGTTAATTACCTCTTATTTTATAAGTGTTTCCAACTGTTTTTAGACATGTTAATTTCACTTAATCCTGTGCTGTGATTATATTAAGACAACAAGGGACTTATGTTGGCGCCTCAGTGAAAAGAGATGGTAATTATTGGTGAAGATATTGGATAAAACATAAAGACTTGTATTTCTTTTACTGAGAAGTGTGTGAAAGATGGACATTGAACCAGTGTGAGATCTTAAGAGACTCTTGAATAGAGACTATGGGTCTGAGCTGCAGCTGGTTGCAATAAGAGAGCAAACATAATTATATAAGACGGGTAGAGAATGCTGCTTACTGTGGCAGGGAGGAAGCCACATGCTGGGCCCGATTTTCTCTAGTTGCCGCTTTCATTGCCGCTTGTTTCAATCAAGGACACAAGCGAACATCTGCCAAGAACTTAACCTTTCAGGATACAGTACCAAACCTCATTTTCACCCTCCTCCAAAGTTGAAAGGAGGAAGGCAGAGGAAGGAAATAAGATTTTTCTGGTCATCAAGGTAAAATGTACAGTTTTGTAGAGAAAATTATCTTTCTTGTTGTCTTAAACAGGGTTTTGCATATATAAACACATATTAAGAGTCTTCCATAGGATACTACATATCCCACTCCCACAGATACATATTATATATTTGTCTCCTCCCTTCAAACATTCTCTCTCGCACATGACCCTGTAGCGCAAACACCCGCACTCATATAATAGCACTCCCACACAGGAAAAGCAGTTATTCTCTTAGCATATTTCAAAGGATTGCTCTTCTCCTCACATATGTGTACACACACACTCACAAGCACAAATGACTGCAGTTACTGTATAGAACAGCCCACATGTTAGCTATACATGGCAGCAAAGAGTACCCACTGAACTCAGAAAAAAAAAGAGCTCCAAGCTTTCAAATCCCCAAATACACCAACACACTCTGCATTAAGAAAGGAAAGTCTAAGGCAAAGATGGAGTGAAGTTTCAACAGAATTCTTATTGTATTGGTTTTACTTTCCCTAACCAGAACCCTAACTACTATTTAACATGTAAAATCTGTACACTTGTATGAATTTGCAAAAAATCTTAAGTAGTACAAACATAGAGCGAGCCACTGGTAAGGAAATATCAAAGGTGTCCTAGAGTGGGACCAACACTACGATGAATATTCAGGGGACTGTGTTTTTAATTACTGTAGAATGGCCAAAAAGTTTAAAAGATAAAATAAGAAAAAGAAAACAAAACTGTTGTTACTGTTATCGAATGCGGTGCCTGACATGTAACACTGCCATTCAAGGCCCAGTGCAACACTGGCATGTTTGCAATTCAAGCTGTGTTCGAGAATTTGGAGAAGGTGCACAAATATATCCAATATGAAACCCACCATTAAATATCTTACAAATTAGAATACAGAACCTAATCCAGCTCCAGTTTTCATGACACTCAAATGAAGAAGGGCCACTTACTGCCTCCGTAGAGTAGAAGTGCTGTTGGTTCCGGTGCTGTCAGTACGCTCCAGCCGCCCCCTCTCCTTCTCCACAGGGGCCGAGCCGCATGAGAGACCTCGGGTCAGCCTGGTGTGGGTCCTCCGAGCCGGGCCAGGTACAGTGGACGACGGCACGTTACCGCTGCTGTTGTGGTGGACGTTATTAGCATTGTGATTAGTCAAAGATGAGCACTGGTTGGGCTTTGAGTTCTGCTCATGGTTGTGGTTCTGTGATGAGTTCTCGAGTCCAGGCTTGCGGTCTAGACGGAGGTCCTGGTTCTCCTGGTTGACACGATCTAGCTGCGTTTCAAGCTCCTCGATTCGGCGCCGTTGCGTCTCGAGAAGCTTGGCCTGATTCTCAATGATGTTGTTTAGCTCCAAGAGGTACTCTACAGCCCGACTTGGGCTGTCGGGGTTGGACTCCATGGCACTATGGCGAACACTAAAGTGACCCCTGAAACCTTTATCCCCCCCCCCACCTGACCAATTCAGTGGGGGGGAGACAAGTGGAGAGATGGAAAGGTAAGAACAATATGGGAGTTTTGACACACCCTATAGAGGAATTCAGATCTCAGTGACCAGATGAAAGAAAAAGAACAGTCAACCAACCACTGTTACAGTCTGGGTCATTCTCAGCACTGGCTCATTACGACATACTGGGAACAAGGAATACTGAAACTGCAAAATAGTCTTAGAGGGTTCCAGCTGAAACCACAGTCAATCTCGGGCCACAGTTCTTTCCATCTTCTCAGATGTAGGTGATGGTGCTTAATTCAGCCATTTGAAAAACATGACGATTAAAAGAGGAAAAAGTACATCACAAGAGGTCCTTTGGCTTTCTCCACAGAGATCCATTTGAGTCCAAAAATGAGGATACCGACCAGAATTCTCAAATATGTTTCAGTCAAAAATAAAGACTTCTTTAATACTCTTTTTCGGGAGCTTAAACAAGCTCAATTAGCAGGAAATCCAATCCACCATTTTCAGGTCTGCAGCACGGAAAACAACTCCCTCATGCTGAGGTGACAACTCAGACAGGTGGAGGTGGCTAACAAGTGGGGAATATTTCTTTATAGCCACGTCAACATTTACTGCTTCAGATTTACTGCTTCAGATGAAGTAGTGTGCTGAGGCTATCATGTAGCTTAGCAAAACTGTTTGTGGCAAAATACACATTTTAAAAACCTACTGTGAAGATAAAACGCTACATTAATGGACACATATTGAACTCAATGTTGCAGTTTGAATAAACATTATAATAAACAAACAAACAAACAAACAAATAAATAAATAATTCAATAAACAAGTAGAGAAAGGAGCCCATACTGCTGTTCCCTCCTTCACCCCATGGCTGAGGCTCGCGCTCAAAAGAGCGCGCGCGTTTTCTCTCCCTCACGCTTCCCGCGGTTTTGAGCCCTCTGGATATTTCGGCGGGAAAAATGTGTGAGGTGGAACGAAGCGGATCTTAGGTTCTCCTTTTTCTGTATAATTCCAGCGTCTGTAGCGTGTAAACCCGTATTTATGAAAACTATACGGTAAGAAAGTGCTAAACGGTCTTTAAAGTTCAGTTACAGTCCTGGGGGTCTGTCGTTCATGCCTCCTTTCCCCCTCGTTCACATGCCTCAGTCCCAACTCGATGTTTAACCGAAACCCTTCGTCAGAAAGGTTTCATGGCGACGAAGGGGTGAATAAAAAAAAGTCACTGCGCGTCAACAACTGCCTGAAGATGTGTTTCGCCTACCTCGCAGCGACCGCTACTTCAGTGACCGTTTCAGCCGTCACCAGACGCCCGGAGTGGTCGGCCGGAGGGAGAAGTCTCAGGTGAACACAAGGCCCCCCGGGGCAACTTGCTGAGGAGAGCAGCAGATGGATGGATGTTGGTGAAAATCCGCTCCTGTCGAGCAGATCTGCAGAACCGGAGGAGTGGAAGAATTGATGTTCTGCCTCCCACTACAGCCCTGTGGGACTGAAAAGAGTCGCCTGCCTCTCTCTCTCTCTGTTTCGTTTTCTCTCTCCCTCCTCTCCTTCGCTCACTCTAATCCGTTCTCGCTGTTTAATTCTTTTTCTTTCTCTCTTTTTTTGTCTCGCTGTTTTTCTATACTCCCCCCTCTCTCTCGCTCTCTTTCTTTCCTGCACTATATCTATTTTCCTCTCACTCTCTTCTCTCTCTCTCTCTGTGTCTCTCTTTCATCAATGCCTAGGAAGAGCCACAAGGCAATTTTATTGTTTTTTTTTTCTGTATTTAGTTAATAAAAACAGCATATTCACCTTGTATACACATTTGTTTAAATATCCCGGAACATTCCTACATCTTAAAATAAACATTCTTATTTTTGTTATTTTCTAAAATAT
>JBBPDC010018794.1:0-12950 GCA_037974485.1 Hemigrammopetersius urotaenia | reverse complement strand
ACGTCCTGAACAGTGCAGCTGCCGTACCACGACGCAACACTTCCTGTGAGGATGGACTCCACTGCACACCTGTAGAAACTGGTGAGGACAGTGGTGGACACCCCAGCCATCTTCAGGCGTCTGAGGAAGTGAAGTCTTTGGTGGGCTTTTTTGATGACTGCTGCTGCGTGTTCTGAGGACTTCAAGTCAGCACTGAGGGTGACCCCAAGGAGCCTGACGCTGCTGACCCTTTCCACAGCATCTCCCCCGATGTAGATGGGGGTGAACTGCACAGTGCTTCCTAAAATCCAGTACCATCTCTTTAGTTTTGCTGATATTGAGAGAGAGACAACACTCTGCCAAGAGTCTCACCTCCTCTCTGTAGGCCGTCTCGTCATCGTTGTTGATCAGGCCCACAATGGTGGTATCATTAGCAAACTTGATGATGGTGTTGGAGCTGTGTCTGGACACACAGTCGTGTGTGAACAAGGAGTACAGCATGAGGCTCAGAACGCTTCCCTGTGGCGTGCCGGTGTTGAGGATCACTGTGGTGGAGGTGTTTTTGCCGATCCTCACTGTTGGTAAGAAAGTCCAGGACCCAGTTGCACAGAGTGGCGCTGAGTCCCAGCAGCAGCTTCTTGATCAGCTAAGAGGGGATGACTGTGTTGAATGCAGAACTGAAATCCACAAACAACAGATTCAGATTCAGATTCACCTTTATTGTCATTGCACCTAGTGCAACGAAATTTGCAATGCATTGTGGATATAAAAAACATTCACATTCCTCTTACTCACACACATGCACACACACCCATAGAATAGAAGATAGATACATAATAACAGTCTGGCATAGCAGTTCTTATAGTCCAGGTGAGCCAGGATGGTGTGAACAGTGTGTTAGATGGTGTCTTCAGTGGATTTTTTGTGTCAGTATGCAAATTGAAGGGGGTCCAGATTGGTCGGTATTGACCTCATGATGTGCTGGTTACCAGTCAGCCTCTCTCTTGTAGTGAGCATCATATAATGAACCCTGGCTCCAGTGCCTGCTGCTCAATGCGTTCCTCTATAAAATGCCTCCAAAGTGACACAAAACGCCTTTAGGGTGGGTTTCAGTCTCTGCTGACATGTGGAGTGCTGGTCCCTAGCATTTTTATGCGGGCCTGTAAAAGGTTATAGCTAATAGTCTAGACCAGTGGATCCCAATCTGTGGTACATATAACTCAAGGGCTACTCCCAGATCAGGGCAGTGGGTGAGTGTCATCCATTGGATGTTCTATTGGTTCTATGTTTTGCCTTTTATTCATAATTACTCATGTACAAAGCAGTGTTGGAGAATAAGGCACTGGACACCAGGCCCTTTAGGAACAGCAAACAAGTCTAAATGAAAGTCTAAATGAAAAAATATATATATATTGCACAATTTTTTCACCATTTTTAGTCATTCTTAATAACTACTCTATGTCATGATGCCACCAGCACTAGGAAAGCCAGCACTTATTTCCTTCGAGACGCACAAAGCACCACCAGGTCTTTTCATACTGTTGCTAATGCCACATGATTTAACAGTTAAACACACTCTGAGGAATTTAACAATTCTGTTGCATTAGATCCCTGCACTGGCTCGCATTGAGCTTGCGTGATGGGGAAAGAGGGAGGACCCTTCTACCCACTTACAGAGAGTGAGGCCACATTTGGACTCTCATCCACGGATGGTTGTGGTATCGCTGTGGATTGAACTCACACTCTTCTCATTACAGGGCCAAGAGCATTTTTTCTCTAAACGTTTGTGAAGGTCTTATCTGTGAGGTGGTATTTGGGTTAGTTTTGTTTTCACAGACGTGGTTTAGCTGGCGGTTGATGTGAATTATTAGTTTTAGCCTGCCGTGTTCAGCACTTAGCTGTTTAGTTAGGGATTTGTAGAACCGCTTCGTGATCTGAAAATGCTCAACAGATGATGTGTGGCATCTGTAGCACATATTTTTGAAAATGTATTTTCCAGTTGTAGACACGTAGGCTTATATTGACCTGTCTGTTTTGCTTCCTTTGTGATTGCAAATGAGAAAAGCTCACCCCACCAGACCCAAACAATCCTATAATACAGCATTGTTTTTTCATTCAGCTCTGTCATCACATCATAAACATGTTCAATATATTGAGAGGACTGACTTTACAGGGCTGTCTATATCTCACGCACCATGTGTGTGTGTGACTACAAGGGGTGAGAGGGGTACATAGCAGGAGGTTTATTGTCTAAGGGAGTACCGGACTGTAAAACGTTTTAGAACCACTGGTCTAGACAGACTCGGATACTGTGTTCATGTGTACAATGTGTGTCGATTTTGCCAGACACCCTGTACATTAATGTTTCAAATTGTACATTAAACTCCATTATTATGTAACAAACTATGTTTTTTCCTGTGTTTGATCTCTTTCAAGTTTAATTCAAGTAAAATAACCATTATTCCTGCCTCAGACAACACAACACAAATACGAACCTTTTAAAAACATTAAACACAAAATTTGCTGATGTTCTCTTACCTTTCCCATCTGGGCCTCGTTAAAGAAAAAGATTGACTCGTCAGACAGTTCCATGCTGTGAGCTGAGGTCTGAACTTCAGAGGGAATGTTGGAGGACTTTATGTGAAACTGGCTCAGAGAGGCATGCCGCCATCCTGCCACAGAATAGCCCTATCAAAGGCCTCTGCTCGTAAAAGCCAACACCAGAATCCAAATTCAATTTATCCAAGACCAGCGCTTTCGCTTAGCATTTTAATGTGGCCTGGTCCTTTCCACCACTACATCATAAGAGGTGTTTGAACTGGACTGCTTTCCAGCGTATCGTCGCTAAACAGTTTTCCCAGGCAGCTTGTCCTGGCCTCCAGGGCTGAAGCAGGCTGGTTAGCGCTCGGGTGGCTCACTGCCTTTCAGGACCCCCAAGGGGGTTCACGCTGGCAAGCAGAAAGCACAGGCCCCACTGCCAACCACTAATGGCCCCTCCTCTCTAGGTCGTCTGCCTGAGAAGGAGAGGAACGAGCTACTGTTCATCTTCTCTCACTTCTACAGCAACAGGAGAAAAAAGGTCTGATTTACAGGTCTGAAATAGACTTGTTTAAGTGGTTTATTATTATATGAGACACAGCTACCAATAAAAAGGTAACAGTGTCTCATATACCAATAAATCAAAACCTTCCGGTTGGATTTTGTCTGTTCTTGCGATAAAAGTGTGTGATGTAATTTCAGAAACCACATAAACAAGTTTGTTTGAGACAACTCAACAGTCAAAAGTGTGATACATGTGTGTTTATTTTAGTGCAATGCTAAAACAAACCGCAGAGCTATTTTTTGCCAGACAAGCTGTATAGCATGTGGGGTTTTCACTCCAGTCTGTGAAGACTGGACAGTAGGGCAGTATAATCAGATATTTGCAGTGATTGACATGTGACCAGAAGACAGTGCTTCAAAACCACAATTACTGTCTTTTTTGAAGAGAACTAATTAATTTGATTTAAGCATGTTTCTAAATAATGTTAAATTGCATTAGCATGCATTAGCTTGTAATAATGTATGATTCATTTGCATTAATTAGTTGGTAGGATACGCTAAAGCTGTTTTTTCATGGTCTCTGCTGGGAATAAATTATCCTGATATCCTGAAAATAGGACAGTGTAATCAGATATTTGCAATGATTGACATGTGATCTAATGACAGAGCTTGAAAGACACAATTACTCTCTAAGAGGAAAAATAGACCAATTTAATTTAATTTAATTAAAGCAGATTGCTAAATGATATTACATGAAATGTGTATGAAATATTTGATTCACTTTTACTATTGAAATAATGCATAATGAAGCACGCTCGTTATGGGACTTGACAAATGACCTGGTGGGAAGAAGAGCTTGCACTTGTTCACCAATAGAGGGGGCCATTCCAGAACAGAGACCGTTACAAAAGGCCAACAACAGCCTGAATGACATTAGTCACATACATTCCAGCCAGACTTTTCAGACTGCAATAAAAAGCTCACTTCAGAGTAGCAGCCCGTTCAGCTGATAAACGGTCTGTCAGTGAAGTTATCTATAGGAGTCCACAGAAAGAGCCACAGGTCCTGGTACTTGGCCAGTGAGGGATCAGATTGACCACTGCACATGATAGCTGGACCAACCAAATCATGACCATTTGTTATTTTGTAAAGTCCCGACAACATAATACACAGTCTTGTTCTCCATCACCCTGGAAAAATCTGGTCCTCACTGAAATCTAAGATCTCACTCACTCGGTCAGTCACTCAATAAATCAATCAATCAATCACTTATTCACAGACCCTCTCATCCACTCATTAACTCAGTCGGTCACTCAACCAATCAATCATCCGCGCAGTTGCTTGCTTATTCATTTACTCACACACTCAGTCACACACACACTCACCCACGCACTCGTTCACTCAGTCAGTCACTTACACAATCACTCACTCACCCTCTCACAGTCATTCATTCACTCACCCCCTCGCTCACTCCCTCCCTTAGTCACCCACTCACACTCACACACTCATTCACTCACCCCTCGCTCACTCCCTCCCTCAGTCAGTCAGTCAGTCAGTCATTCACTCACTCTCTATCACCCACTCTCACTCACTCACTCACTCACACTCATTTACTCACTCACTCACTCACATAAAGCCCCACTAGGTGAGCGCGCGAGGCGTGTTTTTACAATCAGTTGTTGGCTGCGTGCGCGCGCTCAACTCTCCCTCTCGCGCGCACCCTATATCTCTCTGTCTTTCTCTCTCAGTTCAGTCTCGGACTGGCTGGAGGAGCTGCACCGCGCGACACTCCGAGAAGAAGGTGGATAAACCGACTCGCTCTCATTCCTGCACGTCCTCCCTGCACATCTCTCTTCGTCTTCTCACACTCTCGTGGTGCTGGTGGACTCGTGGTGCTGGTGGGCTCGGGGGGCTGGAGGACGCGAGGCGATGGCGCGCGGGACGGAGCTGCTGCTGCTGGGACTGGCAGTAGTGGTGGGAAGTGTGGAGGTCCAGAGAGAGAGAGAACACGGTGAGACCCTTTTACTACCGCTAAACACAGTATCTCTCCAGATACACACACGCTCCCACTGCTGTGGCCCCGGGGTCTTCAGGGGTCTTCTCGGGTCAGCTTTAGTGGTCTACATGTAAAGACAACTCAGAGCTAATTTTCTACGATACACTCCTGACCATCAATCTGAACTGGGTTAAAAGGTCTCATGACATACCGCGGATGTGTGTGTGTTTGTCAGTGGGTTTGTGTGTGTGCGTGTGAGTGCGTGTCTGTGTGAGAGAGATATAGACAGAGCAAAGAGGGTAGGTTAGAGAAAAGAGTTTGACTTTGTGTTTTAGTTCCTGTGCTGAAACTGCTGTAGCCTTTATTATGGTGGCCTCGTGTGTTTACAAACGAGAGGATCTTCTGCGAGTTCGCTTTGTGCAAGTGTGTGTGTGTGTGTGGTGCTGAACAGTGCAGCTGTTTCGTTGAGGTGTGTCTGTGTGTGGAGCTATAACTGATGTGTTTGAGTGGATAAAAAGTTCATTTCTTACTCGAATAATTTTTTACTCCTTAAATGCCTGCAACGCAAGGGTTTAAACTCTCATATCTCATACTTATTTAGTCTCAAGACTCAAAACCTACTCAAACCTGAGCCTAAAGAATATAAGAGAGAGTGGGAGAGAGAAAACGAGAAACAGAGAGAGAGGGAGAAACAGAGAGAGAGGTGTTTGCGTCACTTGTCTAATTATTTGATATCAGGCTGCGATTGTTCGATTGCAGTCGAAGCCCATTTCGACATTTTGCAGCCTGAACATTTTACTCAATAGAATCTCTTCTTAAGAGTTAAAGTCGTGGTTGGCGTTTTGCCGTTTTTAGACATGTTTTCTCGTAAAAAGACCCCCACTTTCTGCTGAACCGGGTCGTTTGATGGGTGAGAAGTCGAACCTGCAGTTCACTCAGGTTCGACTGGGATTGGTGGGATGGTTCGTCAGACCACACTGGACTGTAATCAGATATTTGCAATGATTGACGTGTGACCTGATGACACACGTCTTGGGAAAGAGAAATATAGACTAATTTCATTTATTTTAACAGGATTGCTAAATAATATTTAATGATATGTGTATTCAATGTGTAGCAAACAATGAATTTGCATTTTTTGAGGAAAAAGGTATAGTTGTTTGCTCATTATGAGTCTTGGCGGATAACCTGGTGGGAAGAAAAGATTGCACTTGTTCACCAATAGAGGGGGCCAATCCAGACCAGGGAAGATTACAAAGGCCCAAAAAGCAACCTGAATGACATTAGTCACATACATGCCAGCCAGATATTTCAGACTGTAATAAAAACGTAGCTCACTTCAGAATAGCAACCTCTTCAAGTGAAGTTATCTGTAGGAGTAAACATAAAGAGTGAAAGAGCCACAAGTCCTGGGACTTGGCCCAGGATCAGATTGTTTATCATGGCTTACAAGGCATGAGACTGCACATGTAATGATAGCTGAACCAACCAAATTGTAACCAGTTGATGTTATTTTGTAATTAATTAATTAAAAGTCCCAACAACATCTTACATAGTCATGTTTTCCATCATTGTGGGGAAATCTGGTCCTCACAAAGATCTAAATACACTCAATCACTCACTCACTCTCATGCACTCACTCACTCACTCACACACTCACTCACTCACTCACTCACTTATTCACTCACCCTTTCACTCACACACTCACTCTAAACCCCACTAGTTAAACGTGCGTGTGCTGATGTGAGGTATGTTTTTCCAGTCAGTTGGACTGAATGCGCATGCTCATCTCTCCCTCTCTCGCTCTCTCCCTAACTCGCTCTCTTTCTTTCTCTCTCTCTCTCTAGTTCATGCACACACTCACACACACAATGTCAACAATGATTTTGTTTCATTTTCATATCTACCATTTACTTTGAGATTCAGTGCACCAACTACTAATACCGATGCACTCAACTCAGAATGCAGACAGACTGAGCCATTCAGGCGTTGCCAGCAAATTTAAAGAGGTTCTTAATGTCACAATGTGGTTGTTAAAGTTCTCTTATGCTAAGTCTCTATATTGTAGATTCTGTGACTGAGGTGGTCTTGCAACATACTGCATTGTCTGTCCACTAACAATGATGACAGCAGGCTGGTGCATGTAGTTTAGTATCATACTGTTATGCTGATAACTACAGTACTGTGCAGAAATCTTGAGCCGCCCCCTTGTTTCTTTATATTTTGCTTCCAAAGATTCATACATTTTTAATGTGTTTTTAATGTAGTCTTGAGGAACAGTTCTCCAGGCTTCCTGACAGACTTTCAAAGTTGTGTCAGTATCATTCCTGACCCTGAACATGAACAGAGGAATGTTTCTTCCCGAACCAGTGAAGAAACAAGAGCAGATGATTCCAGATGATCAGGTGGTGATCAGTATACTGGTGGTGCTGAATGCTGTGTGGTTTGAACAACTTTAGTTAGTCACCTTGTATGTTTAGGCACTTTGCAGCCTGTCACAGTAAAACATTTGTACCCATTTCTTAAATTTTATTTACTTAATGTGAAAAAAGGGAAGACAGTTGACAGGCATAAAATAGTATATTGCATAAACAAGCAAAATATAAAGAAATTGGTGATGGTGGATTTTGCACAGTCTCTCTCAGGTTACTTCTAGAAGCTTCACAGTTCACACCAAACCTGACATTGTTTCCCCATTGCTCTTGTGAAGGAATGGGGGTAGTTCTCTTAAAACCCTGCAGCTGGTGGCCTGAATGCTGTTCCTTGCATGACGAGGTCAGAGCACTGTGGAGTTCAGAGTGTAATGAGAGTCAGTCTGCAGGCTACTTGAGATGGGTGTAAGGGAAACACTGTGACCAGAGGGAAATCTGGAGATACATCCCACCGCTTTGTCTCTTTATGTGTAGTCAGTTGAAGATCTTATATATTCTCTTGCAATTAGATTGTTGTGACTTTCTGTCTTTTAAGATTAAAGCATGCTGAGTGACGGGCCATCACCGCACAACTTTTTACCTACATTTGAATGCCTCTGAGTTGAGAGACTTGTTTTGGAGGGGAGTCTATGTAAGTGTTATTGTTTCCATTAGCATTGCATAACTTGTTCTAATGGCATCTTCACTTTTCAGACAACATGACAGTGTGACAGATTCTCATAAAATGGTGCAGATATTAGTGCACATACAAATTGAATACAGATGGATGCAGTGGTTAGAGGCAAACTGTTTAGCAGAGACGCATTTCCCCACTATTACCATTCTTTCCTGAATAACAGTAGATTGGTTTAGTGCTGCAGTTATTGATTCATATACGGATTCTCTGCTGTCGTACAGACATACCAGCAGACAACTGATAGGAGACAAGTTGGCCATTACTGACATGTACAGTCATGTGCGAACACTGAAGCCAGGGTGAGGTAAGACACAGTTGTAAATGAGAGGTGCATGCTGTCTTTACTGGAAAAGGTAACGAGGCAGTGCTACCTGTTTTTGGTGTGAAAGCGGCTATTGACTCTTCAGTTGCTGTGTGGTATGTCAAGTAAAGTCAAGTAGATTTGGTCATTTCTACCATATACACAGTACATAGTAAGAATGAAACAAGGACCGTGTTGCAACACAAGAGCAGTACAGCACAAAACACAAGTAACACAGAACACAAGCCTTTGGAAACAGAATGAGATGTAGACAATAGAGTTTAGACGTCATGGCTTTACACTACCTGTTGCTGTTATTCTGTTCAGTAATACCTTAAAGTGTAGATTGAAACATTATAAACTGCAATCTATATCATATTATATATGTTTTTATAAGTTAGAGGCATTCTGAATTAAATTTCATCTTATGCAGCTTTCTGCAGTAATTTTAAAAATGGACTGGTGGCTCACTTTCCACACAGGGTTTGATACTACTTAGGCATTAGGTCAGGCATTTCAAACAAAAATACTGAGAACTATTCGATTATTTTCCACCTCCCCCACAACACCCCCTTCACTACTTTGAAACATGAGTGTGTTGACAAAGACGTGTTGTTGAGGACATGACAAGGCTGTCAGAAACAGCGGGGCTTTATGCTTACCAGACTAAAGGAGTCTCTCTAGCTGATGTCAAATAGTTTGAGAAGCAGCAATAATGTACTCCTTGAAATTACCAACTTGTTGGCTCATCTTCCTCTAAGGGATAAAAAGTTTGTCTTTACCAGCAACCGACCAAAGTAATGTTATTTTAGCTGAGCAGCTTAGCCTTCATTATTCATCTAGAACGAAGTACCTTTGGTTATTTTTGATATCCTGAGAACAATCTCTCCTCCACATCTGCGCACATTAAGAATTGGTAAAATATTTTGGTAAAATAGAAATCTTTATTTTTTAGTAATCTTCCTTGAACTGCACAATCTTGACTTCAGATTTTCCCACTTCAGCCTCGCTTTACATGTCAAGATGGTGATTTTACAACTTTGGAATTGTTATGTTTACCCCATTTCATTGTAGACAAGTCACATGACTTATTTACGCAAAGAGTCTCCATCATCCATGCTTTCCTGAGTCCTGCACCCACTCCCTCATTCTGTAGCTCCACTGCAAGAATTATGAGTCTGAACATCACCTGTTTCGTTGTTTAGCTCTAAATCTTTGGCTGCACCGTGGACTTGACTGAGCCTCATATGGCTGGCCTGTGAGTCAGGGTCTCCTCCCTGTAGCCGCACTTTGGCCTGAGTTATGGTGTTGTGCTTCGTGTGTTCATGGAGTTTTGAACTGGCTGTCTCGGTGCTCATGCCCCAGATAGAGCAGTATTTATAGAGCACTGGCTGCATGCACTGCGGCGCCTGCATAGTGCTGAAGTGTCCCTCTCTTCGTGGACCCTGCATTATTAATAGGGTCAGGATGAAATCTACTGGGTGTGGAGGACTTCCCTAAGGGTCAGGCACGTGTAGCGTATCCTGTGAGGATGAACTGTATAGAGACTGGCCTATAGTGGGACAGCTTATACAGCTTATACGCACTCTAATATTAAACCTGACACCACAGATGTCCTGTCCCTCAGAAATTCCTGAAAATGTTGCATTTTCTCACTATTATTTTTCAATAATATAAATGCCGATACCGATAGTTTGGAAAATGACTAATATCGGCCGATAATAAATCGGTCGGGCTCTAATGTGAGGTACAACATCACAGCTACAAATACATCCACATATTCTCAAACTAAATCTGCTTAGTCTTTAATTTAGTAAGTTATAGCTAATGACAGTAAAATGACAGACAGTCTAGCACCAATGCTAATGTGAAAGAGGAGACGTACACACACATACTCACACGCACTGTGCTGTTCGGGTTGTCTGGATAAGATATGCTCATAGAGGGTGTAACAGATAACTGGGCTTGTTCCATTTGGTCATCATTAGAGCAAAACATCCTCCTCTACTCCCTCTGCGCTAAACCTCCTGCCAGACAGGGCGCTCTGCAGGCTCTCTCTCTCTATGTGCATGGTCTAGACTGGAGGAATATACAACATCAGGACCAAAACAATGGTTCTGACTTCATGTAGCACTTATTTACAGTTTCAGTTTCTAAAACATAAAGTGGAAAACCAAAAGTTTCCAGTCAGCTCTTGTAATGAGTGAATCCTTAAGATGCATGCACCCTGCATAGAATCCAAAGAATAGCACTGTCAGTAGAATGGGATGCACAGCAGCAGCCAAATGCCAAGATATGGCTAGAGGAGTATAATGTGCCCCCAGGACTGGACTGTGGATTCTCTAGAGTGATTTCAACTTGGGGCAAGGTGGAAAGTGATTGGTGACCCAGATCTGGTCATCCAGATCGATAGCTGACCTCACTCAAGCCTTTGTGGCTATATGCAATAACATTGTCTCAATGTACCAACAGTGTAAATCCTTCCATAAAGAGTAGAGGCTGTTACTGTCCCCTTCCACTTCATTTCAGAAGAAAGGCTAGGGCAGATGTCTACAAATATTTGGACATGTAGTGGGTATTGGAACTGATTTTTTTTTTTTAATCGGACAAATATATGATCACTGTATCTCGACACTCTTACAAAAACAGATCTCTTTGTCTGTCTGTCTGTGTGTGTGTGTGTGTGTGAGTGAGAGAGAGACAGATGTGAAATATGCTGGGCTGGAAAAAGGATTAATCCCATTCAATCCTGTGAGAAATCTTGCCTGAAATAACAGCCTCACTTCATGTGATGTGTTGTAAGCTATGTGTTTCTCCTCCTATTTCCATTTATTTCATTTAGCAGACTCTTTTCTCCGGAGCACTTTGTTGTCCAGCGAATTATAGCGAGAACAAATAGGTTATAATTAAAACTGCCTATCATATAAGATACTGCCAGTGCTGAAAGAAAGATACACCTTACAGTAAGAACAGATAGCTTATGTGCAATAAAAGCCATTTCAAAGCACTGCATTAGTGCTCATTTATATCCAAACAGAAGGGTCTTCAGTCAGCGTTTGAAGACAGCGGGTGGAAGTTGGTTCCACCACCTGGGTGCCTGGACAGATAAGAGCCTTCTTATGGAAAAGCAGAGTGTTTAAGTTGTATGAACATGAAAAGCTACATCTAAAGGGCCTCAATAACAAAAAGCTCATTTAAGGCTTAGTAGTTTTTAAAGAATAATTACCAGATCTGTATCTGTATCAATTAGCGGGTGAGATGTGAGCACCAGAATCTGAAAGAAAAAAATGGTTTTGTGCCATTTCCATTGTGTGTGTGTGTGTGTGTGTGTGTGTGTGTGTGTGTGTGTGTGTGTGTGTGTGTGAGGGTAGAAAGAGAGAAAGCAGTACTTGGTTGTGAGTCATCTTTCCCAGCAAGCCTTTAGTTCTTTGGTATGAGACACACACTCAGGATGGGTCTCTGGGTTGACAGCAAGTTAACCAGCAGTGGCTGTGATACACAGCTTGGCTCTAGGGGAGAGCTTCTCATCCATCATCATGCCACCAGCTACACACACACACACACACACACACACACACACACACACACACACACACACACACACATACACACACACAAACAAGAGGAGAGTAGAGCAGAAGCAACCAATGGAACTTCCACTGACCTTCATGTCTTACAGAAATGTCTGTACACCTGAAACTTACAGTCTGCTTTAACTTCTGATAAGAGAGAGAAGGGGATGAGAACCAACTATGGCTGTTCCCTCTAATGCACAAGTTAAAACTGTAGATATTTCTGTCATTGAACATTTTTGAATGTATATCCGAGTCTTTATCATGGTACTCAACGTGTTGCTGATGCATAGAGTACTGAAGCGGGTGCAACATGAAAAATGTGAATGTGATACACCACTTTAAATTGCTTATGACATTGTGGAATTGTGTAAAGTTTCTTTTTGGAGACAGCGATGATAGAAAAAGAAACTCCCATTTAAAATGCAGAATAGTTGTGGGTTCTACAGTGTCATACCTTGTCAGATGAGATTATATTTTTACAGCCTTTTATAAGGGAGGTCAGAGGAGCTTTAGAAGAAAACCAAGTCTTTTTTCTAATAAGAAACTTTTGAGTTTGAGACTTTGGATGTCAGAAAAGAGCTGGAGCTTCGAGGCCTTGTTTTGTCTTGAATGCATTAATAACCAGTAGAGGGAAGAGCAGAAGCGAACTAACTAATGAAGACAAAAAATGGGAGAGACAAGAGTTCTGTGGTTTTTCAGGGATTCCTGCCTTTGTGGCCTTTTCTTTTATTTTCCTTTTCTTTCTGTTCTTCATGGGTGGAGGAGCAGAAAGCATCAGGGGCTATATGCTCACAAATGACTTCCTGAGAGCAATATGAAGAGAGCAATGAAGGAAACAGGGGTTTGTTTTAACTTTGTGTGTGTGTGTGTGTGTGTGTGTGTGTGTGTGTGTGTGTGTGTGTGTGTGTGTGTGTGTGTGTGGCTGATTGACTCTGATTTGACATTCACA
>JBBPDC010018784.1:0-12950 GCA_037974485.1 Hemigrammopetersius urotaenia | reverse complement strand
GTGGGTGTAAATAGGTCAAATAGGTCAAAATAGGTGAAATTTAGACTATGTGGTTTCCCATCGGCAACAATTGTTGCAGAGTATAAAACCTCCATTTTCACTATCATAACCATCAAGAAATGAAAAAATTCAAACATATTGTGTGTTAGGGAAGTCTAAGGAGTAAAATGCATTCACTTATTTTGCAGGGGAAAATTTGGGATTAAACAGGTTAAATAGTTAAATAAGTTAAACAGTTTTTATTTTATTTATTTATTTTAGTGGCCCAATATACTGTATATATATATATATATATATATATATACATAATGAAGTCGGCTTTATCAATCTAATTTTGTATTTATTTTTTTTAATATTTCAATGTTACTTTTTTATTCAACAACTCGATTGGTTTGTTTCCTGGACCCAAATCAGACTTTTATGGTAAAGTGTCTTGAAAGAGCCCCGGTCACCCGGTTCCAAACCAGTTTAATGTAACTACAAGCAATGCGGATCGACTTAACTTTTCATATGTGTTGCATATCGCGCGTGCGTGTTGTTTGTAGATTGGCGATGCTAGGGTTCAGGAAAACACGTGCAGGTCCTGCGATCTACACGTCATCTGTGTCCCAGAGAAGCGGCAGCGATGATTGGGAGATCTGCGAAACGACGCAGCGCCTTTATTTTTGAGGAGGTCGGACCAAGTTCAACGTGTGTTGTTTCAAACAGCTACCGTTCACGCAACAGAATTTCTAACTCGTCCTAAAATCTGGAGTTTTGAGTGGCCTGTGCAGCACAGCGTGAACGTGTGGTGAGTGGCCTGTTTATATTCTGTAAGTTAGTTAGCTTGGTGGCTAATCAGCAGGCCTGTTACCTAGCGACTGAAGCTCGTATCTGATATTAGTTTATTCATTTATTTGTGGCTGCATGGACCAAAACAGCAGATAATGATCCAGTGAGATAGATGAGCTTGTAGCTAAAGTTAACTGGCATCAGTAGTGGTCTGTTTTTGTTTTTGTAGCAGCTAATGTATAAACATGCTAGCCTTAGCAAAACAAGAGCTGCACGATATAGACACAATGTCAGTATCGCGATTTTACTGCTACATATTATGATTGTGATACTTTTCTTGATATTAAAGCGTTCGTCTTATCACCATTGTGATCTGTAGTTTGTGAAGATAGACGTTGTGAGAGTTGAGAGACATTGTAATCGGTAGTGAGAGTTGTGCAGAGATGGAGATATGCCCTGGACCGGAGAGGAATGAAGGTGTGAATGAGAGGGAGGACAGTGGAGTGAAGCGGATGGACGGTGGGGTGGAGTAGGAAAGGGGGACAGTGGAGTGGAGTGGAGTGGAGTGGTTAGGAGGTACAGTGGGGTGGTAAGGATTAATAGTGGAGTCAGTGGGGAGGTACAGTGGGGGTGGCGGTAGCTCAGTGGGTAGGATACTTGCCTCCGGACTAGGAGGTCACAGGCTCGAATGCTACCTCCAGCACACCACCACTGGGTCCCTGAGCAAGATCCCCAACCTCAAGTTGCTCTAGGGAGACTGTCCCCTGTAGTTAGGGAATGGAAGTCGCTTTGGATAAAAGCGTCTCATAAATGTAAATGTAAATGAGTCGAGTGTTGAGGATGGACAATTCATTTCATAAATGGCAAATTTTTATTCTTGTTAAACTTACCGGGCATTTTGAGAACAACTATTAGGCTAATCAAAATATCGAAGAAAACCAGTTTCCTTTAAAAGGTGAAAGAATATGTAACAGTCAAGGTCTGACTCCAATTAACTGGTTGTTGGTGATGCAGAGTCAAATTCTAAACTGTCCTTTAACTTTAAATGCACTTGTTAACAGTTTCAGAACTTATTTATTCATGAAATGTCTAACATTTGTCTGGTTATTTACATTCATAATTATCACACTAGGAGACTTTTTCTAGGTCAGTAGTGATGATTAAAAAATAACATACAAATAAAATACAATGTTTGTACTGACTATACATACGCTTGGCACACTCAAGATTTTAGCACAGTATTAGGGCAGATTGGGGGAAATCATATTTATGGAATTGGTGTGCTACAAAAGTTTGCAATCATTCTGTTATTTGAACAAAGTGGCAATTTTGATTTGTGTTGTTTTAGAATGTTTTCATGTGTTCTGAAACACAGTCAAGTAAATCTGTGTGTCCTTACAGGGAAGAAACTGGAGCGGCGAGCTGCATCCAACTGGACTGGTCTTGTCGGGCCTTGATTGTTATTCAGGCCTCTTTCTCTCTGGCCCACACATGAACCCAGGATTCCTTTTCGGCCGCGCTGAGCGCCATGCCTGACCGGGACAGTGCCTACCTGACAGGTGGTGGTGGAGGTGGCAGCGGGGCGGGGGTGGGCTCAGGAGTAGCGGGAGAGGACGGGGTGGTCGGCTCAGGTTTGGCCGGAGGTGCAGAGGGTCGAGGGGGAGTCGGCGGAAGCTCAGCTGGCTGCGGCGGGAGCGGCGGCGGGTCTGGGGCCATGGGGTGCGGCGGGGCCCTGGGGAATGGACATAATTGCGGAGGAGCCGGCGGGGGCTTTGGCTCCAATCTGGCATTAGACGGCGTGTGCCGGGACTTCTTGCGCAATGTGTGCAAGCGGGGTAAGCGCTGCCGCTTCCGCCACCCGGACTTCAATGAAGTGCCCGACCTGGGCGTGCAGAAGAATGAGTTCATCTTCTGTCACGATCACCAGAACAAGGAGTGTGTGCGCGTCAATTGTCGCTTTGTGCACGGCTCCAAGGAGGATGAGGACTACTACAAAAAGACAGGCGAGTTGCCACTGTGGCTGCGGTGGAAAGTGGCTGCCGGGCTGGGCCTGTCACCCACTGACCTCCCGCAGAACCGAGGGGAGGCGCCCATCTGCAGGGACTACTTGAAGGGAGAATGCCAGCGAGGCAACAAGTGCAAGTTCCGCCACGTGCGGAAAGACCATGAACATGAGGCGCCACGGGTTGGCATAGGGAGCATGATGGGTGTCACGGGCGGGGTGAGTGGGATGGTAAACACAGGCGGTGGGGGAGTCGGAGGCAGCGTTGGGGTCTGTAGCGGGATGTCTGGACTGGTAGGAGGAAGTGGAGGTAACATGATGGGGATCGGAAGCCCCAACCTGGGAGGCTGCAGGGAACAGGGACTTTGTGGTGTTGGAGTAGGAGGGTCAATGGGCAGTTGTCTGTCTGTGGGGGCTGCCGGCCAGCGGCGCTACGACAGGGGCCCCTGTTCAGTCTACGACCCACTCTTTGAGAACGGCCTGTTTGAGGCTGGGCCGCTGGAGACCCCTGTGGACCACACGACTCTCCAGCTGAAGAGAAGGCGATTGGAAGGTCTGCGATTGGCTGAGGGTGTTGGAGGAGGGCACTATGATCTCGGTTTGCAGGCCACCTTGACTACCCGGCCACTGGAGTACCGCCTCTTAGAGGAGGAGAACGCTTTACTGAGGAAGAGAGTGGAGGAGCTCAAGAAACAGGTGAAGAAAAGACAGAGCTGGGATGTATAGGGTTTATTGCCGTATCATAATATTGATTTTCGTTTGTTTCTTTACCGGTGTCCAGGACCTGACAGTAAACTGACGTGTGAAATTTACTGGATTCTTTAAAAAGACAAATGAAAAAATAGAAACATGTGTTATTGAAGGCTCCCAGTTTGCCTTCCATGTCTGCCTACACTAACATGTAACTCTTAACATCTCGCTTAGATTTTATTTTGAATCTCTAGTGTCAACCAGTCATGTTTTTCCACTCGCCCTTATTTTTATTTTTTTACTGGTCGCCCCATATCTGATCCTATCTGATTTCTGAAATTACTGCCTGCTTTGAAAGGCTGCATTTCAAATGTTTGCAACCAATTCCTCCTTCTCTATCCAGCACTTATTTCACTGATGCCAGATGAAGGCGTATCTGCCTTTTCTGTTCCATATATTTTGGGGGGGAATTTCACACCTAATATTCTTGCTGTGTTGTTTAGAATCTCTTCCTCAACATCTTTCTTGTTTAACTCTGATAATGATGTCATGGCTTTCTTCACTGTAACAGCGAGGAAACTAATATTGACTACATTAAAATTAAGAACCCCGTTTTACAGACATCCTCTGCTTCCTCTAAATAGAAAAAATAAGACCTTCCACTTTAAAAAAAAAAAAAGGTGGGCTTCATTTTTCATTCATGGGCTTACATCACATGCCAGTTGTTTTCTTTACAAAGTACTGCTATATGAACAAAAGTGCAAGAATGTTTGGTTTGCAAACGTTTTTAAAAAAAAAAAAGGAGATTTGTTTCCCCTTTAACACAGTTACACAGTTACAGTTAAACTTAACCATTAACTTAAACATTCATGTAAGAGAATCAAATTTAAAGCTATAATTCCATTGCAGGGCATTTACGTTTTGTCTAGTTTATTGTAGAAAAATAAGTTCAGAGCATTATAGCAACTGCAAAGACAGACCAGCTCTATATGAAAGTGTATGCATGTGAATGCAGTGTCATTAAAATCCCTGTCGGTGTAATGTTCAGGCATCCCATTACTTGCATTACTGCATGCACCAACAAGCAAAGAAACTAAGAAATTTCTAAATTAAAGGATTTTTAAAAACTATATATATAGTATATCATTACTGTAATGTTTCATATTGCTGAACTTGAAGAAGGGAGATGTTTGGGAAAACTTCTGAACGGCCTGTACTGCAGGAACAGATTAGTCATAGACAGGTAAGTAACAAAGCCATAAAATATGAACATTTCAGTAGGGAATCAATTTTATGAGCGTCGGATTGTCTGGCACCGTATTCATTCTGACCATTTTCTCTTTCTCCATGATGTGGTTACAGAGATATCTGCACTCTGATGGTCTTTCTGTCCTTGCGTTTGACTGTGTGTCCTTGCATGGTCATATTCAAAGCAGTCAGTTATAAAGTATGGATTATAATAATGAAAGATTTGCTTAGCTGATTACTTATAAGCTATACATAGAAATATATGAATAAAATTACCCAGTGCATTCTTACCCAGTGGATTTCAAACAAGACTTGGCTCATAACAAAAGAAAACCTCACAGAGTGAACCAGACAAAGGCCATCTTTCCAGAAAGGAAACACCTTTTATTTTTGTAGATTTTAAACTGTTCCTTCAGAAAAATGTGAAGCACATCTGTCAGATCCTGGAAATTGTGCATTAATCAAACAAATTCAGTTACATTTCTCTGTCAACAGTAATACTGTTATTTTAGATATATTACCAAAATTACTGCCATACCTGAAGGGAATCTATATAGATACATATATAGAAATATTGACCAGCACCGCTATCACTCTAAAGTCTAAATAAATCCAATAAAAGCTTTACAGAAACTAAGAGATACACTATGCAATATACACTATGCTGGGGTATAAATATTCTAGATAGGTAACTTACAGTTAAGTGAATAGTAACACAAAAAGTGATTAGAAGTCTATTATTGCTGTAATAAAGATCAGTAGTAGATCAGTACTATTGACCTGAGTAGTGATATTTAATGGTAAGACTATTGCACATCATAAGATACTGCACATAAAGTTTTAGCACATATTAGAAAAGTCAATTATCCTTGTCCTTGTGTCCCTGTGTGTCTGTGGAGTCATAACATAAACAGTTTCCTCCAGGATAAATACAATTTTCTTAATATATATATTTGTGTATTAATGTATATGTTTTCTCCACTCGTCAGGTGTCCAACCTCATCGCCACCAATGAGGTCCTGCTGGAGCAGAACGCTCAGTTCCGCAGTCAGGCCAAAGTCATGACCCTCTCGTCCACTCCTTCTCCGGCCGAGCAGAACCTGGTGCCCCCTGTTGGCTCTGTGAGCTCCTACAATCACGGCATCGCCCAGACTCACACCACCCTGAGCAGCGCCGGCCTCCAGCCGCGCCCCGTGACCCAGCAGGACTTGGTGGCTCCAGCGGGGGCTCCTACTGCCCCGCCAGCCAACGCTGCCCCCCCAACCGCCCCACCTCCCCACCTTAACCCCGAGATCACCCCCCTCTCAGCTGCTCTCGCACAGACTATAGCACAGGGCATGGCCCCGCCTGTCTCGATGGCACCTGTTGCGGTTTCCGTGGCACCCGTTGCCGTGTCAATGGCGCAACCGTTGCCGGGCATCACAATGAGTCACGCCACAACGCCTATGGTTTCATATCCTATTGCAAGTCAAAGCATGAGGATCACCACGCTGCCACATTAGCAGATGCCAGTGTCCGTGAAAACTCTGTCTGTTCCAGAAATCGCGACCAGCACACCGAGCTACGAGGAAACTCCTAGCACGTCTCTTTATTGACCTCTCGCTTGATCCGTTTCTTAATGGACTCTCATTTCCAGACCGTGAGCCAGTCTTAAGCCAGCGAGGCATGTTTTAAACACCGTACAGCTCAGACTTGTCAAGATATTGTGTGTTGTCCTTTGATTGGTTGTGAATTTACACGTTGGCTCTCATTTGTAGTTTTTTGATTTTGTGGATTGATTTTGTGTGAAGTAAGTTTTGATCTTTTTGCACAAAATTAATGAAAATCTCAACCATGATGAGGCCTGTGGTCTTTGTTTTCATGCGAGGAGTGAATATTACACAACCAGGGGCAGGCAGCTCACAAGGCACCTTTACAGAAAAATAAATACATGCATAAGAGATGTTTTTTCACACTTTACATATGAAATATGTGACTTTTGAATTTTGGAAAGGGAAGATTTTGCTTATGTTCACAGTATAGGTCTCACTGATCATTTTTTTGTTGCTCAGATTCAACTTTCTGTTTTGATGGTTCATTTCTACAGCAGATCTGTGGGACCAGACCAGGCCAGTTAGTCTTTGCTGCCTATGTACATCATTGAGATTTGAGCCCCTGTGGCAGTTCTCCAGTTGTCCTTCCCCTTCCTTGGAGCAGTTTTGGTAGGTTCTGAAGCCACTGTAACAGGATAATCAATGTCACTCACTTCACCTGTCACTGGATTTAACATTGTGGCTGATTGGTGTATATTGCTGCACTCAAAGGATGAAGAAATGGTCATAAACAGAAAAATACAAATTGCCAGGGAACATAGTCTGGATTTGCCATCCCTACACACAAGGTAAACCCAGTCCAGACTGGTGTCATTCTGGTTCCCGGCTGATGGAATGAGCTGCCAATGGCAACCAGAGCAGTAGAATCCCTCTCTCTCTTCAAAGACCTCCTGAAACCTCCTCTCCTGATGCACTAAATCACACTTTCTCTTCTGATCAAACTAAATCTTCTTGCTCTAAAGATTTTTTGCACTGAGAACTCTTCTCTGTTCTCACACTGTCCTGAAACTTGAGTGAGTCTTTGTGTTACTTTACTAACAATATAATGTCTGTAATTTTAGGTAGATTTAGGTAAATTTAGCTGGGTCTATACTACGCAAGCTATGATGACTTTCACCTTGATATTTTAGTGTGGATGTATACCTAGCCGAATTGCCCTGTAGGGGGCGAGAACGAGTCTTCGAACCTGTATGTATGCCTACTGTGAAATTACCACATCAAACGTGACGTGCTAACATGGATGCAGGTTTGCTTCAGGGAAAATTTATTTTTAAGAAGCTTCCCAATGGAAACCTCAACAAGATTAAGGTTGTTTGCACCTTGTGCAATGCGGGATTAGTTTACTGTAGGAGTTGAGAAACCTGTTCTCAAAGACTTACTTTTAGTTATTTGGGTAGCACACATTCTTAATGCCTTCAGCAGAATTCAAATGAGCCATTTTAATCTAGATTAATTCCAAGATTACAGTGAGATTAATCTGGATTAAAAAAAATAATATATGCCCACCGCTACTTAAGATATTATTTAAAAATGATATCATTTTTAAATTCCAGTTTTTCCAACATGGCCACCCCTGGTCGAGATACATATCCAATCTAGGGCCAAATATTATGTGTTTGAAAGGATGAGGTTTGTGTGTTATGACCTGTTTTGGGCTAGTCGGAACATAAAAGTGCCTCCCAAACCTTCCACGTCCAACCCGCCAGACCTTACACAGAATCATAAGGCTGCTGTGTTCAGATCTTCACCACAGAAAGAAAGATCTAACCTAAAGCAAATGAAAATGTAATAACATGAACAGAATCAAAATCCCACCAAAATAAAGAGATGCATCCTCACAGTAAACTAAAACCTGAGATCACCATGCAGGAATAAAGCAACATAGGGAGAGCCGGTCTTCACCACACCTCTCATGATCTGGTAGATTGGATTTCTTTGAAAAACGGACGAGGCTCGGTGGCACCGAGGACAGACATTTTACCCATCTCACTCATGGATGAGAGAGATACATACACCACCAGACAGGACAGAAAAACAGATCTTACCTGCGTCACACTGAAGCATAAAAATGGATTAGTGTCACTTTGGCAAGTTAATAATGGCCTCAAGCTCCAAGTTAGGCTTGTGAATATATAAAGAGATGACAAGAATCGGTCATCTACATGTACAGCACTGTGTAAACATTTAAAAACTGTTCAGATGAGCTGTGAGTCTTTTACATTGCCTATACTAAAGGAAACGAGAAAATATGAATAGAAATGATGTCCTATAGTAAAGAGCGGTGTTCTGTTCAGTATATCAGTGAGTTCTTGTGGAAGTTCAGTATTACTGTAGTTCCATCCAAACAACGGCTGGAGGAATCTGGAACCGAACCTGAGTTATTTTCTTTTACACGAACAGAAAGACACTTGTTTTGAACAGGGATGTTCTAAAATTTGGGCTGATAAGCAATTAAACATTATTTTGTGCAGTTTGCCTTGTTTACTTAAATTTGGCCCTGTAGATAATTTTCCATTTATAAAGCAACACATTGTTATACGTACAAGAGTTTACAAAACGAGATTAATTAGAATGTCTGTTATATGGACAAAAGTATTGGGTCCCTTCCAGTGAAGGACAATCTTTATGCTCCAGCAGACCAAGACCTTCTAGACAATGCCATGCTTCCAACTCTGTGGACCCAGTTTGGGGAAGAACCCTTTCTATTCCAGCATGACTGTGTCCCATTATCTTGTGTCCTGATACTTATTAATGTTAAACATACTGATTATTATTGCATTTTACAGCACTGAGGTTTTACTCTGTTATTATAGGGATAATATTATGTTGTGACCCAAACAAAGCAGACCTCAAATCCTCTCACCCTAACACACAGTTGGACTCGAAATTTTGGACTCACTGTGTGTTAGGCTGAGTCCCATTCTCTACCACAGTGTGTTAGGTTGAGTCCCATACTGAGTACCATAGTGTGTTAGGTTGAGTCCCATTCTGAGTCCCACTGTGTGTTAGATTGAGTCCCATTCTGAGTCCCACAGTGTTTATTCTTCCCGTCTTCGGCCAGTATGTGGCCCTCCAGATCTTCATGAATGACTGTAGGCACCATCTGCCCTAATCTGACTTTTCTCTTAAACCCTGTTTTTTTCTGGGCGGATCGGGGGGAGGGGGCGCAGGGGGCGGGTCTGTGTCAGCTCCTGTTCGGGACAGCAGAGGAGCAGCTCGCTGGATCTCATTCTTTCAGGCTGAGTCACTACTGGAGACCAGCTCAGCACATCCGCACTGCGGAGCCCTTCAGCAGCTCCTCACTCTCTCTCACACACACACACACACACACACACACACACAAGTGAACACACGCACGCACGGTGCCAGCGCAGGGAGGGACGCAGCAGCAGGAGCAGAACTTGCACGCAGCCTTACAGCCCCGTTAGATCCTTCTCGTGGTGTTTGGAGTGTGTGTGAGAGTGAGACAATGTCAGAGAAGACCCCGGAGCCCGGGAGACCCTCCGAAAGCTTGGATGAAGCCGCAGAGCCCCGGAACAGCGCGGTTCAGCCGGCCCGGTCGGGCCGAGTGGACCCCCTGGGCGTGCTCTGGACCCTCGGGAAGTGTCTCACCGCCCTGCTGCCCGTATACCTGGCCGGGTACTACCGGGTGAGCACCAGCCTGGTGGCGTTCGGCCTGGTGGTCTACTCGGGCTGGAAACACACTCGTGAGGCCAAGGAGGCTCGGCTGAGGGCTGCCATCCAGTCCCTGGGTGAGGAGCAGGAGAGCTCTGCCTCTGTTGTCAGAAACCACAGAGATCTTCCAGCATGGGTAAGAGACGCCTGGAGACTGACTGTACTGTGCTAAAGTCTTGAGCCCCCTAATTTCTTTTTATTTTGCTTTGAATCTCCTTGTCGTTGTTAAAATAATCATTTCTGCTCCAAACTGTCTTATCCTTGGCATATTGAGTACACTAAATGAAAGAAAAAGGAACAAATGTTTTACTGCAAAGTGTCTAAAGATGCAAGGAGCCCAGATAAAGGAGTTCCACCCACTCAGCATTCAGCACCACCAGTATACTGATCACCGCCTGATCATCTGCTCCTGGTTCTTCACTGGTTCAGGACTTCAGTTAGAAGCTCTTTATTCTGCTTGAATGATTCATACATAGGCCCTTGTGTCTTATCAAACAAAATCATTCTGGTCAGGGACTTGACTGGAAATGAGAGGCTTTGAAAATACAACAAAATCTGGATCTTTGGAACCAAAATATGAGAAAATGAGGGGTGGCTCAAGACATTTGGACAGTACTGTATACTGACATACTGATTTACTTTTCGATGCTCAGATTGATCCTACTCTTAATAATGTGGTGCAGTAATGTGAGAATTATTATTCAGACATTTTTCCATTAGATTTACCAAATCAGTCAGGAACTGGGACCAGTTTAGTAACAGTTTTCCATACCCATAATTATTCATGTCACTGTAGTGATCCTCTTGAAGCCCTTATTGAGACAAATTTTCAGTTTCTGCTGGTACAGGAGAGCTTTAAGACCCAGGTGGTTACACTAAACAGCCCCTTTTGTTCTTACTGTTGAAGCTTGTTTACCGTTCTTATCGCTCTCATTTTAATATAAATCCAAGCTAATTAATCTTCCATTAAAATGTTGCATCATTTTACTCATCCTGCACCAGTGGGCGGGGCTTATCAGTATTGACCAATCCTATCGTGTTTCACTTCCCTGGAGAGAAAACACGCATTCAGTTCTGAGACCTTTCCTAATGCCGTGCTTTACATCATAGTATGGAAGGAAAATGTTCGATTTACATTGAATTGGCAGTTTAAAAAGGCCTTTAGGGAGTTCCTGCACATAGTGGCCAGTTGTTTGGGATTTCAAGTAAACAAGTAAGTAGAAAAGTAAACAATCGCCTGATTATAAGTCCCGAAGAGGCAGAGTGGCTTAGTGAAGTGGGTGAGCAGTCGCAGACTGAGCCTTTAATAGTCCCCTTCTTACAATCCAGCCCATCTGTCCTGCAGCAGAATGCAGTCACTACCCATCTAGCAAAATACACACGCCTTCATGATTAGACCAGGTTTAAATAAGCAACCTTAGGCTATAAAGATTTTTTAAAATTTTAAAACGATCTATATCTAGCAATTTGATTAGTATATTTTATATTAATGACATTTGGCAGATGCTCCTATCCTGAGTCATGTTATGGAGTTGGGAGTCTTGCCCAGGGCCTGGTGCTGCAGCAGTCTGGTTAACTTGCTGAGGCAGGGATTTGAACAACAGCCACATCATGACTTTTTTAATCTGTTTAGTCAAGTATCTTTGTTTTGCCTTGTTAAATCTGATATGAAGTCAAAATTTTAAAACCTTTCAGTGTTTCTCTGTCAGTTTTTTTGATGATGTCACCATGTGCCAATGAGGTGGGCAAAGTAATATAAGCCAAAACTATACTATACCTCTCCCACTAGTCAGGATTCACCATTCACACAGACTTTAAAGCGGAATTCAGCTATTTTGTTCAATATGCCTGTATAATTCTGAGGTTGATAGATACATTCTGAGTGAGTTTGGTGTGATGTGGTTCACTCTAGAGAAACTTACTCTGATTTCTTTACAGTGGTGGTGAATGGAACCAGGCATCTCCAACGCAAATATAGTCATTTTATTTACTACGAATTCCAGGGAACCTGAAGGTGCCTTCTAAGTGTTTATATAGATGCTGATGATGGTAAAATACTGGCAAATTTGACCTAAATCAGTTTTCTTTTGGGCCTATTTTGCTTCAAAATATCCCATAGGTACCCCTCCACCATGTTTTATAACATGTTTTATATATAAAAATAGCATAAAGCAATGCCTCATTAACCAGGCAGTGTATTCATAAACATTTTAGAGGCAGTAAACTCTTCAGACGTCTGGTTCCATTGAAAAGCACTGTGAACAGTTTTGACTTTGTGATTTTCTTTCTCAAAAAATGATCTAGAACGGAGCAAATCAAACCATCTCTGAATGTGCTAGATTTCAACCATGTGATTCTGTAGAAGTTTTCCCCTTTAAGAGCTGAAGAAGTCTACACTCACACAGAAGTTTCCTCACTCCCTGAAGAATTCTCTCTATTTATACATCCAATTCATTCCTTCACTGATAGTCACAAACTTGCACAAGGGCTGGGGGGGTTCTTTCTGAACAGATATGAGAAATATGCCACTTCTGGCACTGAGCTGCTCAGAGAGGTTGTGAGAGGGAGATGTTTGCTTCTCGCAACCACATCCTTTCGCAGAGCTCCTTTTCATGTGTGACGAATTCAGAGATCATGGCCAACTCATTTATTTTCCATCCTTATTTTCCTACAGGTCAATTTTCCGGACGTGGAGAAGGTGGAGTGGCTTAATAAGGTAGGCTTTGTCATCCGTTCCACTTTTATGTAACAGTTGTTTTCTGCCTTCAGTATTTTTTTTTTTTTTGTGTGGCCATAATCGAGCCTATGCTCCGCCTCGAGCTCTGTGGCAGAGAAGAAAAACCCACCACATGTCTCTTAACCCCTCCCAGTTCAGAAACCTTCACAGCTGCCGCTCCGCTCACACACACACACACACACACACACACACACACACACACACACACACACACACACACACACACACACACACA
>JBBPDC010018700.1:0-12956 GCA_037974485.1 Hemigrammopetersius urotaenia | reverse complement strand
GCGAGTAGCAACCGGAGCCTGTTTAGTAATATTTCTCTGGTAGCGCCGTTTGTACTCAGTTCAACAGAACAATACTAGGAGTGTCCATAACTGTTCACTGCTTAGCTTTACTTGTTTCCTTAAATGAAAGGAAAGGTTTAGTGAAAAGTTTTCAGCCCTCTCTACACGCTAATTCCTTCCTACAGCCCTGGGGGCTAAGCCGCCCTTGTCTTTCTGTCCTAGTGACATCCCTGTTTCACAGTAGGCATACACACAGGTTCGAAGTCTCGTTCTTGCCCCCTACAGTACAGTTCGGCTAGGTAAACATCCGCGCTAAAATATCAAGGTGAAAGTCATAATAGCTTGCGTAGTGTAGACCCAGCTCCCAACCCAACTTCGTGAATAGATTAACGGCGATATTTTTTTTATCGCCCGATAAGAGTCTCAAATTAACGCAGCACGTTAACGCCGATAACAGCCCACCACTAATATATGTATATATATGTGTGTGTATATGTTTGTTTCACTGGGTGTGTGAGATATTATTTTTACCTTGAAATGCACCATTTTTCTTCTGCCACTACAGCCAGCAATACTTTTATCATAAACTAAGGCTCCAGGATGTTTTAGTCCTCAGGTGCTTGGCCTTGATCCACCTAACCAAGGCTGATCCAACATACCTGATCAAGCTAATCCAGGTCTTAAGGAGCATCTAAATCTTGTGCTATTGAAGCTGGATTACTTTGAGGTGCTGTAGTGTCATTTGTAAGGCATTTGACTGGCTGATTTGTACAGGGTATCTGCATAATTTCCCCAAATGATCATAGACATCCTAGATTTACTCATTAGTCCTAGCTGAACAGGCACGGAATTGAATAGCAATGCTCCTCTTTAATAGTCTCCAAAAGGAGGTGTTGGGTCTTATCGGCTCTCGTTATTATATTACCATGAAATCAATACAGACGGGACTGAAGTGGCCGAGGGAGCTCCGGGTCAGTCAAACACAGAAGATAATTGATCTTCCATTTCTTATAGTATAGTGCGTTCTAGGGCTGCAGGATATGAAAGTGTAAAATGAAATGTTTAATAAAGTGGACAGTGATGATATGAGAAATGATAGATTATAATTAATTTCATTTGTCTCTGATTGGAGTCTTCAACAAGTGCTGATTTGTTTTCGTTTGTTTGGTTTTAGTGTGTAATTAAACAGTAACAGAGCCTCTTCTTTCAGCAAATGAAAATAATTGAAAGTACAGGGGATGAAAAAATACGAATGAACTAATAGTTTTTTATATCACAGCTTCTAACACTTTTTATGGGCCTTCAGGTTGTTATAAAAACAGTAATCTTCAGGGAGCATATTTTATTATGTTTATGGTAATATGTAAATACAATGTCAGAACAAAACCTTGTTTCTCCAGAAAGGTGTTTTTTGAAGCCGGACAAAACATTTGTAGGAAGATCAAAGCTGGTTAGTTTTTGACTATTTCTATTGGTCCATTTCCAACAAAATGTTCACACAATGTAAAAAATGGTAAGTGGACAAAAAGACAAACATGGAAAAGTAAAAGTTTTGTCTCAACAACAGCAATACTCCTTAAAACTCCTTAAAAAGCTCTTTATGGTGGTGCTGGTTTGTTGTGACAGTAGCTCACTCTTGAAATACTATGGTCATTTAGTGAAGGATAGAGTAGTTTTGTGCTGTACACGTTTTGCTCAGTCTTTATTGCTCTTAATACTACATTTCTTTACATTCAGTCATTCAAATTTCAGTCTTATTATGTGTGAGGGGAATTTGCAATTTTCTGTCAATGCAACAATTTGCAAAAGTTCAATTGTGTTTTCTTAAATCACAACAATAATAAAAAGCCTTAGTGACTATGCAGGTCTTTTTTTTTTTAATTCTGCTTTAATATGGTTTAGCCTCGGGTTGTTACAAGTTGTAAGAAGTCATAGGTCCATAGTAATTAGGAATATAAATCACAGGATGGAATAAAAAAATTTGAACAGGGCAGGACAAGACTGAACAGAAGTAAATTCGTTCTCCACTGTAATTCTCCAGTGCCTCATTCAATTAAAAACCCATCTATAATACATTGATGTGGGTCTCCAAAATAATTTGCTATATCACACAGCGGGTGTGTCATAGTGGGTAATAGAGATTTTATCTCCAGCGCACTTCAGCATGGAAACATGGATACAATTATTACTTTTAAACCTCTTAAACTCCAGCATTTTCCACCCCATATATATATATTGGTCTACTCTTTAAACAGTTCCGGCATCGTCCAAGTAGCATACAGTCATTTACAATGAACAATAATGTCCATAGGAAAATTAAGAGTAAGAGTAACTGGGTTTCCTGTGCTTTGCAGGGAAATGCACTGAAAATTGCTGTCGACTGTAAGACCAAAAGTGCCCAGACACGTTCCTTGGAGCAATGCCATACTTTTGGTTCCCTTAAGAACAATTCAATTGATTTTTTTAAAAAGAGCCATCCATCAAAAGGTTCCTTAGGGAACTAGAAGGGGTTCTACTAGGACATCACACTGCTGTTCTGAAGAGTGCACATGCACTCTTTTGTTTGTTTTTAAGTTATTACATGTGAGATATTTTGCCATAATTATGATGTACATTATATGGTAGTTCTGAGAGTAGGGGGTTTCAGTGTGGACCCAGAAATGGGTTAGAAAATGTGTCATAATGAGTCATACTGAGTTCTAAACCACATGCACAGTCTGTTCCACCTTAATGAAGAGCTTGATGCAGTTTGAGTGACTTCAGATTCATGCCGGGTTTACATTGCGCAATTTTGAGCTGTGCAAGATGAAAGATGATAATCGCAAAACCACTTCTTTGCTCGTGGCTCCTAAACTGTGGTCCTACGTCGTGCTGTGAGAGAGGTTCAAATACGGCCGCCATCACAGTGACCAAAGACCGCTGGCCATTATTTTGTGACAGAAATTTAGGACGACCACCTGACATTACTGACCAGCCAATCAAAACGCAGCATGCACTTACGAATTTATCGGCACAATCCGAACCATATGGTGGAGAAACGAAGGAATACCGGTACATGGGAACACCGGGACATCGCCTCTTCTTTGGATTTTTCTCCACACACATTATAAACATTTCCACAAGTCATCTTGTTCAGTGCAGGCTGATGAGGTTTTGCTCTTCAAGACCAACTTCCATAGTAACTTATGATTCAGCGTACCTTCACCTTGATTTGTACTGATCTTATAAAATTGCTGAAGTTGTCTGTAGAAGGCATTAGGGATGTATTTACAGCAAAGCTTTGACTGATCTTGTGTTTCTTAGCCTCCAGTTCTAAACTAATGAGGCAGAATTTGCACCCCAAACATGTCTTGGTTGATGGATGATGGGCTACCACTGTCGTCAGACTTTTCTTTAAAATAGAACCGTGAGACAAATACAGGTTAATGGAGACTTACAGAAGGGCGTAACTAACCTGGTAACTGACCACTCCCCTTCAGAATGTAGTGTCCTCTCCAACCCCCACCCACTCCCTCAGGCTATCAGCTGCGGTGGTGTGTGTGTGCGTGTGCGTGTAGGTGTGTGTGTCTGTGTGCGGACCCCCCGTGGGCAGGAATTAGTGTTATTGTAGAGCGGCTCTAACGCCAATCTCATGATTATGCAGTGGAGTGCAGGGATCAAAGGGCAGACAGAACCGTGTGATTAACATGCTCAGGAAAACAGCATGTGTGTGTGTGTGCGCATATGTGTGAGCGTGTTCATGTGTGTGTGAGAACGAGAGAGACAGGTACAGGCAGGGTTCCGGATTGAGTATTATACTCTTGAACATGAAGCTGTGAGCTCTAACAGCTACTCTACATTGCATCAGAAAAATGATACCAAATAAATAAATAAATACATAAATAAATAACCTGTTAGCTCCTACCTGGTCTGCTGAACATTACATTCTTCAGCTGTAGCATTTCATTCCTTTCCGTTCCATTAAAGCGCCTCTATTATAGAATAACAATTAAAGTACCTACAGTGGGTTTATTTTAATAGCGCTATAATACAGATGTAATGGAGCGCAGCAGGAGCGGTGAGAGATGCTCATCCCCTGTAGGCCAACAGCTGTTTTTCGGCTAAAAAACATGAAAGCGCACGGAGGGCCAGGAGCGAAACATGTCAGCACAGTTTGTAAATTTAATCCGTATTCGTGCTGGATTAGTTTTGCCTGGGGAGCTGCTCTGATTTAAAGTGATAGATCAGCGAAAAAATCTAATTTACGGTATTTACCCCCCCCCGCCTGAAATAAAGTTAATCTGCCATGTCATGTCTGCTGTCTGAAGTTTGCATCTGGAGTTTCGCTGTAGCACTCCATATCATTTCAGTGTGAGTGGGTGGGGCTAAACTGCTGCAGACAAAAATAATTATAAGATAAGATAACCCTTTATTAGTCCCATGGACGGGAAATTTTTATGTATGTATGTTTATTTATACAGCTCAGGTATTGCGATTATTGAACTCAACAGGATTGCCTGACAATATTTCTCCTAATTTCCAAATAATGTACTTCTAGTAGTGTTTTACCATCCAACTGTTAGAGGAGACTGTTGATTACAGCAGTGGTTTTTATACTTTCCCTTTTTTTTTTTATACTTTTCCTAACAATAAGATACCAATTTGTCTTTAAATCAGCGTCTATACGTGTGACAACCATTCCAGTCCAGTGTCTGTTAAATTCCTACACAAGCACCTCACTCTGCTTTATGAGGGACTGATTACTGATCACCAGAATCACATCTCATTTAATGAGGAAAAGTATAAAACACTGCTGTAATCAACTCTCTCCTCTCACACTGAGACCAGTTGGATGGTGAAACACTACTAGAAGTTCCTCAAAGCTCATTATTGCCCTTTTGTTTAAGAGTGAATGAGAGATTTGTTTTCTTTGAATTATTCAAGTTTTGTAAACACGGCATCATTAGGAGAAATATTGTGAGCAGTTCCTAAAAATTAAGGCAAAGCTGTTCAGGTCAATACTTGCACCTAGAAAAGATAAAACCTGAGAAACTGAAAAATTTTGCAGTAGTTTTTTATTTCTTTTTGTATATACATATATATATTGAAGATGTGTTGAAGGGAAAATTGGATCTAAGTCAGTTTAATTGACCTAAATTAAATATCACAAGGGTCAGATTGTGTTATATGTTACGTGATATGTAGATGACTGGGACAGAGCATAAAGTCTTGTGGGATGTTTCCAGTGTGCAGTGGTCAGTACCTACTAAACATAACCAAAAAACTGTTAATCTGGCAACAAGGTCATTGCCACCCACGGCTCACTGGAAAAAAGTGAATCAAAATGTGAAGGCTGCTCACACTGAACAGCTACCTTAGCACAAAACGCTGAAAAACGTTGTGGCTGTGGTAGAAAGGTATCAGAACAGTGTATGACAGTCCACTTTATATGTGGCTGTGTGTCTGTAGCCTGGTGAGAATCCCAATGCTGACCCAGTCCAGCACCAAAGGCATCTACAGTGGGCATGAGAGGAAAAGAGGGTGCACTATGGGCAGAAGACAAGCTATTGGATGCAGTGTGATGCACTGCACAATGTTCTGCTGGGTAACTCCTTCAACACGAACAAAGCAGTCGCCTCTTTCAGCAGAATAATATGATCTACCACACTACAAACTTTGATCAGGGACAGTTTGAGGAATATGAGAAAGAGTTCAAGGTGTTTACGTTTATGTTTGTTTATGTTTAGCAGACGCTCTTATCCAGAGCGACGCACATCAGTGCTTAAGTCGTCCACATCTGTTCTTCATACATTTGTAAAGCTACATTAAAATCAACACCTGCTTTTAAACCAAGTCAAAAGAAAAACATCAGAGGTTAATATACAACAAACAGCTATGAGGGTAAGGTCCTGAGGGTAAAATATAAAGAAAATGATGTGTAAGAGATAAACGAGAGGACTGGTTAGTCACCAAGGTGCTCCTTGGAGAAGTGGGTCTTCAGACGACGCTTGAAGACAGTGAGGGACTCTACAGATCCGAGTGTAAGAGAGTGGGCTTTTTGCTGGGTTATTTTTGCTGCTGGCCTCTGAATTTACCAGATCTCAGTCCAATCAAGCCTTTGTGGGATGCCCTGGACAAACGAATCTGATCTCTGGGGAGCCCACTCACATCTTTCAAGACTTAAAGGATCTGGTGCTAATGTCTTAGTGTCAGAGCCAGAGCCATGAATGCAGAGCTGTTTTGTGTCCTGCACAATAATAGGCAGAGGGTTTTGATGTTATGGTTGATCAGTGTATGTAAATGTGTTGTTTTCTGCAACAACATGAAAACAGAGTATTCAAAACGGGTTATTTTCACAGCTTATGAATTGACTGTCTGGACTTTCTGGACTGAATGATATGATTCAAAATTTTAGTTTTCATGCTACATTATTTTTAAAAAAGTTAAAAATGTTATTTTTCCATTATGTGAGCCCTTTAATTGATTATTAGCAAGATCCATGGTTTGGTGTGAATCTGTAGTGTCTATATAATGGATTACCCTCGGCAATCAAACCTCAGTAATAGTTCTGTTCAGTATGTCATCATGGTAATATTAATCGCCCATTGATTGATTATTGCAATGGCAAACACAGATAATAGGCAGGTACTGTGTGCCATGTTGTTATTGTTATTGAGCATAATGCCAATATGTAGATCTGGGTTATCACTATGAAACCAAACGCCTTTATTTTTGACCTTAATTTCCATTACAGGAAATGAAGAAAAATGAACGGAAAAGGTGCACAGATTGGGGCTGTTTAAGGGGTAAAACTACTGAATTGTCCTCTTACTTTTTCAAGTTTCCCTTAAAATAATATAACTGTCTTAATTAATACTTTAAATTTAAGATTAAGGGGGTTCACACTCACGCCTAGGTAAAATCAAGAGGTAAGTTTCACAAATTAACGGCCACTTAACTCAAATGAAGGGTTTTATGTATTTTCTCGGGTGAATTAAGGTAAGGTTAAGCACATTTTAAGTACATTGTGTCTTTTAGTGTTATGGTGTTTCTGTGGTGATTTGGGGAAACTACACAGATATTTTATCCTGTATCAATGGGCCACTGAAATCGCAAAACCTCCCCTGATGAGAGTAATCCAACTAGAAGGAGACTTTATTTACCGTGTATCTGCCAATTCACAGACATTTACATGATAACTGCTGTTAACTGAAGGAGGACGTTTGTTCATCAGGATTCTGTGATAGTATAATAGTGATTTGACACAACTGGTGATGACATCAAGGGGAATTGAATGATAAGATCCAGAGACAAATGTGTTTAATCGAGGTAACAAATGAAGGAAGTTATCTAATCGAGGAAGTGCTTGAGCAGTGTGACAGTCATAATAGAGTGTAATGCTGGGGCTGACACTGAAGGACCTTAGGCTGATACGATTTTATCTGACAATAGATGGCAGATATTTCTGAGATCTGTGCGGCAGACATGTGTGCAGCCATCCTCACACTATAAACGCCAACCAATACTCTTATATACTGAAGGATCTTGGTTTTGAACGAAAAAGGATGTCGATATAAGCTCAACAAGAAGATGATATGGTACGATTTGAGAAAAGACAACAGTATTTGTGTTTGTATGTCTACGGTTAGAAAACATGTTTCCAGTGCATTCAGGAGAGAATCATTTTAGTTTAGTTTGGATAAAATAATTACACAGAGCAAACATTTCAAACGTTTCTGTGGGTTTTGTAGTGTTTTTTATGCTGATTTCAAATCTGTTTCTCTCGCACATACAGTGTTTGTGATGAAGCTAGTTCTATACTGCATGATAGTTGGTATAATGATCATATAATAATCATATGCTGAGTGTTTTTGAAGAAACAGTGGTAGCTGACTAACACTGATCATTATATCTATGCCACAGTGTGGCCTGTCTGACTTCACACTGAAAATATTGAAATAGTTCCTTGATTGGTGCCTGCAAGTCTATTGCAGATCTAATATTACTCATAATTCAAAAAGTTGCTGTGACTGAAAACCTGTTGACCTTTGTTATTCTCTCTCTCTCACTCTCTCTTCTCTCTCTTAGTTGCTAGACGCTATCCTGTGTTTCTCGGCCGAGCCCATCGCTCCTACATGAGGCAGGAACCACTGTACATTCAGAGTGTCCTCAAGGTCAACCGCACACTCTATATTGGCGCCAGGTAACCTGCACTGACCGCTCCTCCACACTGACCTTTCACTTGAACTGACATCTCACCCTTTCATTCTTTGAAAGGAGCCCTCTTCCACAGTTTTTTCTATTCTATGTTTTCCTTATGGGTTTATTTTTAACATTTGTGTTTGTACCAAAGTTCATTCTTTTTTATGTGACTGGTTATGTGTAAACCCCCTCTTTATTCCTTAGAATTAAGACTAATATATGTAAATGTCTGTTCTAACTGGCTGTCCTGGAGAAAAAAAAACGTCAGCAACTCATTTTGGAAGTCAGTGATATGTGTAATATTTTGTCTCCCAATGTCTTTAGCCTCAGGTACTCAAAAATGAAAAAATATACTTATTGTTGCACTATGAGTAGGTGAAGGTGCCTCCACTGCGAAACCAATGCAGTTTGGGCGGATGGTGCCACATGCCCAGATCTTCTTCACAGAAAAGGGTCGGATTGGTATAAAAATGGTCCACAAACTGTTTATGACCAGTTCCAAGCACCTGTGAGGACACCAGGTGCATGATAGGGTCATAACTGTGACACGTTTTCCTTCATAAATGAAGAAGTCCCAAGCTTAGCCATTCAGTGAGTCGGGCAGGACAAACAGTTTATAGCCCCCACAGTTTGTAAGCTTGTTCTGCATATACCGTTTTAGGCCAGTATGTGTCTTGTCCACTGCGGTGTTCTGTTGAGGGTGGTAGTTTGCTTTACAAGCCTGACGAATCTGCTCATACATCAGCTTTATTTTCCCCAGGTGGTCGTACTGTGGCATGTTCTGTTCCAGGTCACTCATGTGCAAGTGACTGCAGATACGCTGAAACTTGTGACCAGACACTCTTTAGAAACTGGAGGCTGTGCGGTTCAGAGGTCCTCCAGTAGTCCGGTATTCTGTGCAAGTTACACAGACCCATGAATATGACCAGTGCTAAAATGGATACATGTCTTCCATTGTATGCATTTGAGCAGTTTATAGTTTTATCTCCCAAAGGAGCTGTTTTTTTATGTTTGACATCACAACCAAGATAAATTCTCGTCCTCTCGAGTCCTCTCCTGGAGCTTCTTTTCCATATCTGGACTGTATAGACTGTATAGAGAGTAAATGGCATTTTTGAAACACTGGAGTCAATCCAGCATCCACGTATTTGGGCTCCCGAGCGACACAATTCTCTAACCACTGACAATCACTGAGAAATCATAATTTGACCACTAATAAAGCCACAGCACGCTGGCATCTATTAATTGACAGAGCTGGCGATCACAGTGGAAGTGTATTTGTGAACGTTTTCCAAGATACAGTTGACTCAGAACCTTCACTTTCCCAACGTTGGTGGTTTTGTGTGGTTTGAGTCCTAGCTATTGGATGGAACTGGACATAAATAATGGAAACATACAACAAAACCAACACTTCTGTTTAATTAAACAGTGAAAAAGTGAAATTAAAATTCAGTTTTCTATGCTTTCCCCTTTACACAGAAATGGTCCATCAGTTACTCGTGTTTATGATAGAAATTACCTCTCTATCATCCAATCAGCTGCACCCACACTCCTCCCAGGGGCATTACACAGGGTGACCGGTAAAGGACTGGCACTCTGCCCGGCCCCCAAGAAGTTATGACTGCACCCTCAGCCGCTTCAGGAATATAGGCTTTAGAACCATTACAGGAATTGTAGTTGGCAAGTGTTTCAGTTCAGACGAGGATTTTCATGTGAAGTGAATGGCAGGTGTCCTGCTCCCTCCAAAGCGGAAATGAGAAATTACACAGTGGAACGATTTCATTACGATTTCGAATCCCTGAAAAATGAAATTGCGGTCATAAGCGCAGAATTCGACAAAGTAAGGAGGCATTATCCACTGTATGCCATTTTCCCATATGCTTTTTATTCTTCCCTGTGTGTGTGTGTGTGTGTGTGAGAGAGAGTGTGTGTGCATCACTCCTTTTCATGGGTGTTATCTTAAGGAGTATTGAAAAACCACAGCACGGGTCATACTTTCTTCAAAGGCAGAGCGAACTGGCAGCTTTAAACTCTCTGGAGGGTTCACATGTGCTCCCTCTTAGGTCATGGCCTGAAGGAAAACGTCCTTAGAAAGAATGGGGGGGTGTACGGCCTTTGCCCCTTCACCCAGAAATCACTCAGACACTCTTCCCACCGACGGAACAGACACACTGCGGCTTGGGTTGCGCTATTAGAAGTGTGAGGGAAACCGGTATAAACCAGTTTACGCCTTTCCGAAATGTGTCAGATCTCGTGACTCCGATTTGCACGCCATGAGAGGCACGGGTTTGGAGATGAACAGTCGCACTGAATCACAGGAGCACCTCCATTATTTATTACTGGCAAAGCGAGGCCATGGAACGATAAGATCAGACTCTCAGAGAACTGCAGTTAGCAAACAGATGGCTTCACACCACTTCTGTGTTATTACAATACTAAAATAACTCGATGGAGCCCAGGGAGACTTCGGAATGATAAGATCGACAAAAAGGTTAACGGACACTACATGAGTTTCGACACCTAACGGGCGCGATACTGCTCGCGCTACTTATCGCCCGCTGCCTGTTGTTTTTCCACACACTGCACAAGCATCCGCAGATGTGGCTCACACACCATTTTTCAGCTGGAGAGATCCGTGCCTGATGATGAAATCTCGATGCCTAACGGAAATAATCATGAAAAGTGAGATCGCGCTCCGAGCTGGAGCTTGAGGAACTCGCTGAACTTGTTGATTCTGCTCTAATTTGAGTAGCGGCCTCAGACTGTATTCATGCCTCTTTTCCCAAATGAGCCCTTGGCCATTATTGTTTTGGTTTGCTTGTCCTTGAGAGTTTTCTCATTGGCCACGGCTCATCGATGCTCCTGCTACTGCGGTAGAGGTGCTCATGCGACAGGAGGAATCCCTGACCGGGAAAGCTCGCAGACCCCTAGCTCTACGCGAGCATCTGTTACGGAGTGCTCTGCGATTTGTTGTGGTTTTAATGCGGATCTGGAAAATTTCTACGACTGGGGCACTGGTAATGAAGCCATGGTGCATTTGGCTTAAGCTAACTGTGATTAACAGCACAAGCACTCAAACACTTAACAAAGGCAACTGTTTGACATTGAAAGTGAATATGCGTCGACATCAATGGCGGTTGCAGAGCCGTCTGGGCTGTCTCCGCTTTATTTGAATGAATGTAAATGTGCTTCAAATGAGCTTTTTTGAGTGCAAACACACAGATACACTCTCGAACACACACACAATATCATAACAGCATGTCCCTGACAAGGCAGGGCACATAATGAACGAGAGCACACTGAGCTGGTTTAATAGCAGGGGAGGTTTATATTTGGTGTAAATTGCCAACAGTATTGGGGTGTAAACATTTTGAGAGGACGTTCCATTAGTAGTTGCTGCGTGAGTGGCCTGTTGAAGGGGCTAATTCTTTAAAGCCACAAATAGAAAAGTTCCGTTGATTCTGTGTTTCAGAACAGCACTTCTGTATCAGCGTTCTGGCACCAAGGCGTTTATTAAAATGAATGAGGATATGTTTATTCTTGGCACTTTAATGGGCTTTCAGTTTGGATCGACTACATAACAGGAATGTATCAAAGGGTTCAAATCAAGTAACAAGCAAAGCCAACAAGTGCTGCTCCAGGCAGATGCCTAGTTTGTCTTTATTGTAGAAGTGGCTTGGACACTTCCTTTGCTCCTCTCCTTCGTGGACCACTGGCTTGTTAGAGGCATCCAAAAGTCCCCTAATGTATATTTGATATAAACAGAAATGCATGTGGAGACATTTCGTTCTAGTTTTAACTTGTTTAACCTGAATATGTCAGATGCATTCGTTTAGAAGTGATTTATGAATTACCAATCAGATCAATTCAAAGTATTTTATGAATAAAAAATATGATTACTATTCATTTTATTTAAAGGCACCTTGCAGGGCACTCAAGGACACCTTACAGACAGGTAAGAGCATAAAACGATTTATGCAGAAGAAAATAAGAATTGATCATTAATAAACATAGCACATATGAAATCACAAGAGTGTAAGACTAGAAATGGGTGCTTGGACCTAGGGACTGCACCCATATCCTCCTGAGACCCGGATCATTCATTTATGTCCTTTATAGTGGACATTTTGTTCACCTGTATCTTCCTTAAGTATTTGGAGAGACCCCATCAAGCCCTATAGTGTTCTGTAGAGGAGATCCTGGGCTTTCCAGTGATGGTCCTGTGAGGGTTTGCATGCTGGGAACAAGGACTGCGATGGCAAGACATCATCCAGAGGATGTCCAGAGGATGTTCTAGGACTTATAATTCACTGTTGGAACAAAATACAGGTTTGGTTGTCCTTGCAAGCAAAAAGCAACAGAAGAGTGATACAGAATTGTATTGTTTTGATCAAATTGAAAGTGTTCTTGGGTTCTGAATTCAGTTCTACATGGAAATCGTCCTGTTGTCCTCTACAAAAAAAAATATATTAAAATAATATTAAAGGAAATTTAAATTGTATGGTGTTTTTTTTAGGCCCAAATAGATAGAAACACAAAAAAATAAATTCTTCGGTTCTCAGGAGGATATATGCTGGTTACTCTCACCTGGTTTTCAGGATTTGGGCTCTTCTTTGCTGCATACAGTAGAAGGTTATGCTAAGAAGTCATAATTAAATTGTAGTACAATTATTTTTTAAGACCTTCTTGTATCAGTGCTATCAATTCAATTCAATTCAATTTTATTTATATAGCGCTTTTAACAATGGTCATTGTCACAAAGCAGCTTTACAAAA
>JBBPDC010018692.1:0-12958 GCA_037974485.1 Hemigrammopetersius urotaenia | reverse complement strand
TATCTATCTATCTATCTATCTATCTATCTATCTATCTATCTGTCTGTCTATCTGTCTATCTGTCTGTCTGTCTGTCTGTTCGTCCGTCCGTCCGTCCGTCCATCCATCCATCCATCCATCCATCCAACATGACACACCAAAAACAAATACTCGTATCCATCCATTTCTGTACAAATACACATATCACAAATGCACATTTGAGGTAATCATCATCAGCAACCATTCAGAAGTCTGAATTCTGTGTCTGCGTGTCTTTTTGTCCGTTTTTGTAGGCAACAGAGTCATACAGTAATTAAGTCAATATGGAACAACAGATTATCTTATAAACAATGATAATATAACTTGGATAACAAATTATACAGTTATAAAAATAACTGTTTATCGTTTTAAATAATTATGAAAAAACGTACAGATAGAATGAGTACATAAGTTTAGGGTTTTAAATGTATTATTATTATTATTATTATTATTATTATTATTATCATTGTTGTTGTTGTTGTTGTTTTATTTTTTATTCAGTTTCTCCCTGTATGTGCACATACACAGTTTTATCTTTCTCTCCATCTCTCTGTCCTTCCAGAAAGGCAACTGCTATTTTTCTGAGTGATTGAGCATCCAGTTTGAGCCATTTATCAATCAGCCTGTATAGCTCTCACTCGCGTTATTGAGCTTAAGTTGTCAGTGACTGGTCAAAGACTTATTACACTACAAAGCCTAAAGTGAAAAAAGAGGAGGGAGTCTTTGAAATAAAGAAAATAGCCCTAAATCTATGACAGACACAGATGAGTAAGAGTATGACCTGTCAATCGTTATTGGAATATTGTATTTTTACATTACTGATATTGGAGAATGTTACACTTTGTAAATGCTTTAACCATCAGAGTGTTTTACCGGTATGCTGCGAGCTGACAGATGCTTTAGGATGAAGAGGTTTTGGCTGAGATGAACCATCAAAGCTAAACAGATTGCTCAGACCAGCAGCTTTTATTTGGCTTAATGTGCTATCAAAAGACAGGCATTGTCTTTATGCAGGCATTATGGCTTCTCTATTGTTATGAGCTATTATTTAAACTGTCTACCTTTATAGTGGCTATGTGTAATATTTCTTTATTTGTGCATTTACTGGAAAGATAGTTCTGTGTGCAGACAGACAAAGAGCAGTCCAGCACGACTAACTCTCCACTGTTTTACTCAGAGGCCAAACCTCTAGAACACAATGCCTGACAGTGATTTAGGAGCTGTTTCCTTTATAATAAAAGGAAATGAAACTTAAAAAGGCCCAAAGGACACTTGGGAAAGACGTTAGATGCATTATATATTTGTTTCTCAAGTAAGCCATTAACGAATCCAGATTTTTCAAGTCGACTAGTCAATCAGCAAAGTCGAAGTCGAGTGGACTAGTTGTTTGATGACATCATCACACACGCAACGGAGGAAAACAGGCGCCCAACACTGAGCAACTTTTATTAAAGTTCTCTGTAACATTAACAGTCAACATGACAATTAAACAAAACAAAACAAAGGTTGACACTTTGAATTTTCTGATAAATTTAAGTATACAATTGCGAACAGTTTAAGCTGTTACTGTACTTTAACACCGACTTGCAGGTTATGCAGGTCTCTGAGCTGTTAGTGTGTCTAGACTGAAGTATCTTCACACATGTGATGTGCGTCTGTCTTCTCTGTTGCATGTCTCTTGTTGTGGTCTCGCACCAACACGTGAACGGACTACAATAATTGGTTAAACGAAGGAACGCGTGTCAGCATAAGCCAATCAGAGGCAGAGACTGCATTGCATATACAAGCGAGGGCAGTGAGAGGAAACAAATTACACTATTATTTGACTCCTCTCAGGGGGCGTCGACTCGTGTCTCTGTAGTCGACTAGTCGACTTTTGCCCTATTCTCAAGTAATAAGAAGTTATTAGAATGATATCATCTGATACATACAGAGCATTTTTTTGAACAATAAATTAAATATTTTTACTCAAACTTAAATAACTTCTGATCACCAAAATGGGACAAGCTGACAAGTTTCAGATAAAAATAAATAGCTTACATGCCGTCTTGTACTTATATTAATTGAAATCAACATTTGAAAATACAATTTCTAAAGACGTAAAGCACTACATCAAAGAGGTTAGCCTTACTGGCCAGCTGAATCTGTGTGGGTTTCTGCCGGGATCTCCGATTTCCTCCCACAGTCCAAATGCTTTCCCATCAATTGAACTAGAGATGCTAAATGGCCTGAATGTGTGTGTTTGTGTCTCTGCCCTGTAATGGAGTGGATGCCTGTCTAGGGTGTCTCTCACCCTTTCAACTTGCGAAAGCAGAAATAATTTCCAGCATCCTCCGTGACCCTGGTTAGGGTAGGTGGTTCATCTTTTTTTTTTAACAAACAATGTAGTTTGAAGAGTTCTCTGTTGCAATAACAACATAATAAAGAGACACTTGAGGCCTGTACACCATGGGAGACATAGGATAGGTAATGTGTTTTTAATTTCTGTAGAAACTGTGCGCTGCTGGCCAGTACACTCTGCAGGAGGATGGGCTGGGGGAAGCCGATAAGACTGTCGAGGGATGGGGAGGCTGTTTGTAGTTGTGAACAAAGATGGAAATAATGGGGAAACACAGATATCAGGGCGCCAGTCCTCAACTATGTCTAATATCTGCATTAACTGACTTCAAAGGACTTATCATAGATATCAACCAACAAACATAGCAGACGTGAAACTAGATTTTATTACTGCTAGAACAACATCTCCTGTCTCCAGTATGGTAATTTTAAAGTTTAAGGAAAAGGTTAATTGTCTCTTAATGATAGAAAGACTGTAGTGGTTCATTCATCATTAAATGTTCACACAATTTTGATCTGACATCAAGTATTCTAGAAACAACACTGTAAAAGATATACAATCTGCAGAAGCCGAGTACTCAACGACTAAACACTCAAAACTGCAGCAGATTCTTAAAAAATATTTAATTTGATGTAGTCATTGTAAAGTCTTGTGTAGCAAGAAGAAAAACAACCTTTACACTTGTGCCTGTTTTTGTCACTTTGTGATCTAAAAAAGTTCAAACTTAAAGTAGTCAATAGAGAATGTAAATTAAATGTAAATTTCATTCTAGGTAATATGTATACTAATATATAATACTATATTATATAATAATATATAATACTAACCACATGATGATCCTGGCCACAGGATTGTTCCACAGCCAAGCAAACAAGAAACATGGTCAGTCTGTAAAGGTCATTGTGGATAGGGCACTGCCACCCAGAATTATTGCTGTTATTTAGAAAAATTCTGTAGTGCTCAGTCAGACAACACACACACACACACACACACACACACACACACACACACTTTGATTCAGCAAAGGAGAGGCGGGTTTTATGCAATACAGGCTTCAGTACTCAATGGTCCCTCTTTGTGACTGTTTGCTTGGTCTAATGTTGTTCTTCTTGCTATTGTTGCCCCTAAATGCTTCCATTTCAAAATATCACTTACAGATGACTGTAGCTGATCTAGCAGGGCAGAAATTTTACAGATTTGACAAAGCATGCAATCTGTAATAGTGTCACATTAATAGTCCCATTTTACTGCCAGTGTTTGTCTATGAAGATGGCCTCACTACATTGACTTTATATACCTATTACCATCGTTGCTGAAATACCGACACTCAGTGTTGGTAAGGGATGTTCATGTACTTTAGGCTACATTGTGTAGCTTTTTGTGTTCCATGAGGATGCTCTGTAAAAAAATTACAGTGAGGAAATTCAAATGTTAAACAAAGGCAAAGTGTTCCTAAACATTTGACTGACAGTATATTGTGCAATCTATCTAAGAAAACAAAAATACAAGGTGCAGACAGACTGGCAGTCAGATAGCCCCCACATACACATATTTGTGTAGACACCAATAGCAGTGTGCCTGGCAGCTCAGATTGCATTAGTGTACGGAGTCTGAATCTCTGGCATTTCCTAAAGGTCTATAGATCAGAACATTACACCACACACACTCATTACTGTCTGGCCTTCTGCAAACATACTGGTGTTCTTGTCCTTTCTAACTGCACCTTCTCTAGCCTCATTTAGCTAGAAGTAACAATTTTTAGTAAAATCTGCTATAGTCATGAGGCAAAAGTAGTGCTGTAGTGTTGATTTGTATTTGTGTGCTACACAGCTTATAACAGTTAAGAAACACATTCGTAAACCTGTTAATGAACATATTTTACATTTCTAACCTATGACTGTAAGCTATTTAAAGGTACACATCAGGGATAACCCTTCAGCATCAAAGCAACATGTTTTAATAATGCTTAAATAATAACTAAACAGCTGTAATATTTTAGAATATGCGTTGGCACTCTTAAACTGTCTATAATAATTACAACTTTACAGTAATGCTATGCTCCAAGGAACAGATGCTCATTAAAACATCAACAGACACACACAGAGCAGGACTGGAATGATAACATACGTTTAGTTCCACTCTGAGTCTGAGTGAGGTTTTTCTGCAGGAGCATGACTCTTTTCAGGACTTCTATCAAACCAAAACAAATTCATTTCTAGGACTGAGAGAATCCTCTCTGACGAATTTCATGGATATGATGGACACCGTGTAGCAAAGCACAATCAAATATGAGCCTGAACTATCACACAGAACCTCAAACCTTCATAGCAACTGACCAAAATGTCAACGGCTTTGTCTGAGAATTTCTCACAATTTTACCCAATTTCCCTCCTCTTGCCCTCAGATGTACTCAATCATCCAAGACATATTTGGTGTCTGAAGTTTATTTCAAACAATTTCCCTCTCAGAATCAATAAGGTTTTCTTTATTGTTAGCTTAACAAATAAATCTTATTAATCTAAAATTAGCATTGCACAAATCACATAAACAATCATAATCACATTTGTTTTAAATTGTGTTGAGTTGTAAAGTAATATCTAATAGACTTGCTTATGTTGTTTCTGACACTGGATGACATTTATTTATGAACATAAATAAAAGTATACAGCATAGCTAAAACAGCAACAGCAGCAGCAGTCATCTTTGTTATTTTGAGAGGAATAGGTGGCTAGTCAAATTAATACAGTACTGCAACTAATACTACAATAATGCTACTGAAATATATCAACTTTGACTACAAATAAACCATTTAACAAATTAATAACTGCAATATTATACACAATATTACAAGATAATATACAATTTATTCATTTTTTCCTTTACAAACTCCATATTTGTCAACTATAAAAACAAATACTAATGAGACAAGCTCTGACAGGCCTTGTGCGCGCACCGCGGTCAAAGTTCAAACTTGTTGAACTTTGATTATGGCGCGCTGTGACGCAGTTTCGCACAACCAATAGAATCAAAGCATTGAAGCGGGCTAGTGTTCGGTCTGCCCCATATAAACACAAACACGCACACATACACATGCACACACACACACACACACACACAAACACAAAGCGGGTATGGAGGAAAAGCTAATCTTAAAGGTCTCTGAGTGTCCAGAATCTACAAAGCCTACAGCATATTCTCTCTTGGTGCTAATAGAGCTAGTGCTAGTGCTAACTCTGTTAGCCAGGACAGGAGAGTTTAGAAAACCATGCCTACTTTTGTGCTGAGCCCCGCGGCAAGTGCGCCGCGTTCTCGCTGATTTTTGAGAGGAAGCGCAAACCTCACGGCGATCGCAGAGAATGCTGCGTTCGGTCTGAAAGCGGCTTAACACAGATTCTTTCTGAGAACCGAACTGATGATGGTACGTGGAAATCCCCTCAATAATGCGGAAACTGCAAATATCCTCCGCCATTTTTGCTATTTTTTCTGGATGTTTTCACACAAGGGGACTCAGGGCAGACTGTAGCCGACCTGGAACCTTTTTTCTAAGTCCACACCAGAGTTGAGCGCAATATTGTCCTGTGACCTTCCGAGTTGCATATCTCAGCGGAGAAAGCACTCAGACACTTCAAACTCCACAAAATACGAGTTCACTTTTACATTTTCCTTACGGGTAATGCATTAAACTGAGTTTTAAATGAAATTAAAGTTTTCTGTGAGCATATTTGCAGGCATATTTAGGGTTTACAATATAAAAACAGGCATTTTAGGCATTTTGTTTAACCAAAACACAACAAGGATTTTCACTATACACGGGTGCTCTTGGAACATAACCCCTGTGAAGACCGGGAGTTACTATATATATATATGTATATACTTTGTTGATTGCTAGATCACATGCTACAGTACTTGACAGGGAAAAGCTGAGGGAAAACAGAAGTAGGCCATATTTCCTTTTTCCGATTCTCTCTGAGTGAACCCACATGAATCATTCATAGACAGTACAGTGTAGAAGCCAGGGGGATGGTTTACTCAAGAATGAAGATGTCAAACCTGTGGAGTGCCTTATGGAACTGAGATTAAAGGAATAGCACAGTGAAAATTCGAATGTAACTAACTTTTTCCCTGTTCTCTGATGCCTGTGGTTTGTCTTAAGGCTAACATTGCTAACAAGTAATAGAAGCTTACATACACCAATTAGCATCATACAATAAAAAATAAAATAATTTAAAAAAAATGTTAAGTTAATCTTAATTAAACATCCTTTTGCGTTTCCTGTATGACAAACAACTGAACAAAATTACATTGTCCAACTAAAAGTAGCATCTGCAGTAGTATTTTATGCAGGTGAGTAGTATTTTATTTATTTGAATCTGATGAGAAGTTTTGTTTTGTGTTTGATTCTTTTGAGGGAAGATTCTTTTTGCCATTTTTTGACACAGACACAAATAGAAAAGTTGTAATATTAAACCTGCTCATGACTGCAAACCAAATTAAACATGATGCAATTATTTATGTCATTTCAAGGTTACAGTGAAATAAATACAAATAATTTCTAAAGGTTAAATAACATCTTCGCAGATTGAAAGCAAACTTGGTGGGATTCATATTATTTCATGGTTTAGCACATCTGTTCCCCACTGGAGTGACTGAAGGGTCATGGCAGACTGGTCGTTCTTGTTAATCTGAAGTGTCTGCTAGCTGCCTCCAGGGGAAATTTCCATGCTAAATAAATGCCACAGTAGCTGTCCAGCAAGGTCAGTAGACGGCTGTTAACTGGTCTCAAACAGGTCCTGATTATGGAAGGACAAGATCTTCAACCACAGTTCATAATTAAGGTGACAATAATCTGCTTATAAACATATGTTTATAGTAATGATGGAAAAACTCTCTTTATTCATTAAAATTATACATGCTACTTTTGTTTGGATTAATATGTAAATACTCTGATTGTCAGCCCTGTATAGTGCTTCATTCAAAAAGCAATCAGAGCAAATATTAAGACAGAACAAACTATTGAGACTGAAACTGTCAGATGGATAAGCTGGAAGACTGCAAAAACCACACTTGTTTGTCTTTCCTTTCCACAGCTCTGCTACACCCTGTCCGCAGGAACACTGCTCTGTGTTAATGGGTGGGGCTGATAGACGAATGGGCAAGGCTACACTATTGTAGGCCCAATGGGCGGAGCTAAACTGCTGTAGGTGAAGTAGGTGTTCATATGTATATGACAACCATCATGCCTTAATAACTGATTTTGTAGTTTGAAATACAGACTGTATGGACCGAGTGAATTGTAAGCTTTGACACAGTATGTAGTCTTTACACACTACGTCTTGTATTTCCCTTGTAATTTTTTTTTCCTTTGTAATTTTTCCATATTTTCCATGATGCAAGCCCTTTTATAGCTTCCTGATAATAATCATGACTGCCACTCACTGTCGTTCTTTTTCTGCTGCTACAGAAACAGTAATCACCTCATACTCAGGTAACTTGTGGCTAGAGGCAGCACCTAGCACTGAAACGCCTGTCATCACCTTTTAACAAATGCCGCGTGGTCAAGAACACCCCATGTCCCATTAAGTAGACTCATCTCTCTTCTCTCCAGATTGGCCATGACGGTTCCTTTCGCCCACGCACTCCTGCCAACAACACAAGCACTCTGCTTTTTGAAACAGCAGCAAAGCACAAACACACACACAAACACTGTCTCTCACTGTACCAGTAAAGCACAGGTTTCCAATGAAGTGGTCAGTAACTTTTCACAGTCTGTCTGCAGGGACATCACTCTAGCGGGGCTAAGCTGCTGGGGAAAAAGTGTTTGTGAAGACTCAATGTAAAGACTTTAAATAGACAAATTAGTAGATTACCTTTCCTAAAATTTCAAATAATACAAATATTTAGCTTGATTTCCATATGGACATCCACACAAAACTTGATCTATTCCTTAATGTACTAATTATACCCCTAACCTCTCCTGTATTAGCTTTTCAGTGGTGCAAATGCTTTTTTGTTATGCATTCTTGTTATGAAATCTCTGAAGGCTTCAATAGAAAAGTGACAACGAAGAGCAAGTTCAATAAATAGAGCCACATGATCTCTGAAAAGCTTTGTTAGCATCATAGCCAGCTACTAAAAACCCCATTAGGAAAGTCTAATGGAATATCTTAAACAGCACCACTTCATTTTCTCTTAATCTCCTCTGCCAGGCCTTGAATTTCCAACAGTTCCATATGTCACAAGCAAAAGGCTAGGCTAGCAAATGAATCAGTATGTCTATACTAGCCAAATAAAGGCTGCATGAGTAGTTTTGGGACAGCTAAGCAGTTTTTTTGAACATATGCAAACTGTATGATGTAGCACAATCAAAAATAATAGCTTCATCATAGCCCTGCATGGCACTGAGGATCAACTCACTGGCATTTTCTTCATCCCACACTAAACAGCAGAAGGTTGACTGAGTATGAACCAGGTTCAATCTGTGCATCTTCATATCAATTAAAGAAAATGATTGGTTTAATCAATTTTTAATTAACACCAAAATCTATGTGAGCATCCTAGAATATTAATAGAAGTTTCTCAAAGGATTCTTCTATCTGAAAGTGAAATTTAGGCAGACTGGCTTAGGGACAGCAAAAATGTCTCTGACCTGGAGGACATATATTTCAGGGGGACCTTAAAATTAATTACAGCTCATATGATTGCAAGTGCATTTTTAATTGTACAAAATCTGAGCAGCTAATTGGGTTTTAGGTTGAGTCAGCAAAGAAGGTCTTATTTCACTGAGATAAGTAGAAGTTCTTAAACAGGAAAAAGTTACTTCAACTTAATTTTAATCTAAAGATCCTCTCTGAAGAGCCAGTGTAAAAATGTACTTGAATGCACTGAATGTACTTGAATCAAATATATAGATCATTCCGACACAAATTAACTATATCACAGCTGCACCATTATTGGCAAAAGTTACCAATAATGTAAAAGATGCATTCATTTAAATCAAATACATTCTGCAATGTTTTATATTTTTAAGTGTGGGTTTTACATTTGTTTTAAGGTAAGGTAGATGTTTTCCAGTTTGAATGGCATGCAAAGCACATTTTCTCCACATCATGAAAAAAACCCCACATTTCAACATTTGATATTTTTTATCCTTCATGTTGTGCAACAGGTCCATAACAGTCTCCAAAAGAGTTCCCTTCTGCACTTTATCGACTTTTATTGACACTGGGGCAACAGCATCTTGGTGGAAACCTGACAATTCCATACATTCTGCATTTCCTAGGCTTTGTTTCCATAGTGACACATATAACCTGTTCCCCAGTTTATTGCACTGTCATATAAACATCACACACACATATAAATAACTGATCCCTCCCCACACACACACATACACATAGCAAAACCAATATGAAAACATACTTTCCATCATTTCTGCTATTCCAACTTTAATTATACTATAATTATAATCCTGATATGTCCATCCTGTGTTTTATTAATGCAGGAGTAGAAAGAAAGTTATTGTAAAGAAAGATTTTGTCCTTTACTACATGAGACTAGCAAATAAATGATGAAAATAATGAGTGTTGCAGTGGGAGCAATATAACCATAACAACTGCAATACACTAGCTATTAACCACTGCATATGTGTGCATCCACAGATGCAGTTCACGCTTATTCATATTGCTCATATTGGTTTTGGGAAAAAAACAACTCAATTTTTGCCATTTTTACTTTTACCCAGCTGCTCTTTGCATTGTTGAAATGTCATGATGATTAAGCCAACAGAAATGGAATACAATTTCATTTCATTAAAAACAGCTTTCACACTTGACCAAATGTTGTGAACTTCAAAAGAGCCCTAGGTCAAAAAACAGCTCTAGTGCAAAAACACTCTAAGTCATTTAACTTCAAAGCAGCACTTAAACTCTAAGACACAGAAAATTAGAAAATTCATTGTGTCAAACGTTCATGACAGACCAACGGAAATGGTCCAAAATGATTTGAACTTGTTATGTCAATGTTCCAGTAACAAGAACATTTTATTGCCTACTCTGGTAAAATTCCCTTTTCCATTCCAGCAGGGAGGATATACCCAACTGAATATCTGGAGGATTAACAGCTACATCCACAGACCATATTTACAGTTTAAACACAGGCAGAAGGGGCTGTTGTCATGGTTTGTTCAGTCTGCTCGTGACATCATGTCACACTGTGTTGTGCTGCCTCCAATGTTGGTATTACTTGTAGTGAAGTCATGTTGATTTCGACCAAATATGAGCTGTACAATGGAAGCTGTCTTGCACAACAGTAGTTAAAATCAAGTACAACATCCCCCAGGTTAGTGGTGAGTCAGATTTCTGTATTCAATTCTCCTTGTTGTTTTCTTGTAGCTGAAGCTACAGAAACACAGTTCAGCAAATTCTGTCATCCTCCATGCAAGCAACAAATCACCAACTTTTTTCTACCTTCTCTTTTTCACTGCCACGTTTTAAAACAAAACCTGCTGACATTAAATGTGTGTGTGAACTTCAAGGAGGGAATGCGCCTGTGAACAACACGCCACACCAAAACCGTATGATGATACACACCTCAAAACTCATTCTTTCAAGTATCAAATTTGTTTGTTTCCATGGAGACTGCTTTTTATCAGCCACCCACATACGGTGTCATAATCTAGTCTTTTTTCTCCTTCATTTTCCTTTCTGCTGCTTAAAACAAAACAAAACAAAAAACAACTTCAAAGTGAGCAGAAACAGCACTCACCTCTGGATTAAGGAAGACGCATTAATTACACAGAGAGATGAAAGCACTCTTGACATTCGGGGACTAATGAAGCTTACTGGCAGTTTCAGCTTCACATAGAGAAAGCATTGTGCACATACAAAAAAATCATGACAACAAACAAAAGAAAAATGAACATGCTAGTTTGAACTAGTATAGGTAGAGTAGCTCACATCAGTGTGAGGTACTTCAAGTCATTTAACTTTAACACTAGAACGGTGGCTAACTGGCTATACCTATAACGGCTGCGTGCGCCAATTGACCCAGTGCCCAGTTTCACACAAGACGCTTCCTGATATGACACTGCTGCTGTCGGAATCAGAATGTGAGCGAACACACACAAGGAATTTGATTCCGGCTGATTAAAAATTAGCAGTATGCACATTAAATCATGGTAAATCGAGCACAAACTGTGACAAACACAAAGTGTTTGCTAGGGAAAAAATGAAGAGAAGTTGCTGGAAAAAGACCATCTTGCATCATAAACTTTGCGTGGCTGAACAAATGTGGAAGCCACTGCCTTGTTTATTCTCTAGGGTATGATTGATTCAATCAGAAAAACATGGCAAGCTTAACTGATGACACGCACACACACACACACACTAACAGGTTAATTTTTATTTATTGCCAGGATACTGGGTCACACATATGCTCCATATATATACTGCTCAAAAAAATAAAGGGAAAACTTAAACAACACAATATAATTTCAAGTCAATTTCAAATCAAACTGTCCACTTAGGAGGCAAGACTGATTGTCACTGAGAGAGTGTAGACTGTAAAACAGTGTTGCCTCCTAAGTGGACAGTTTGATTTCACAGACGTGTGACTGACTTGAAGTTGCATTGTGTTCTTTAAGTGTTCCCTTTATTTTTTTGAGCAGTATATATACACCTGTTTTTCTCTGATTTATAAAAGCAGGGCTTGTAAATATATGAAAACCAAAACACGCACACACACACACACACCCCAGTCAGCTGCCCACTGTGTGAAGCATGTGATGATGATGTGATTCGTTTTGACCGAACAGACCAATCAGCCACACATCTGAGGAACCAAGCGAAGCCCAAAACGGCCAGGAGAAGGCCTTCACACACCCCTATGTTCTTGTCACATCTCACCAAAAAACAATAATCAGTATTCACCAGTATTCAAAATCTATTATTGTGCGCTTTTAAAAGAATGGTAAGGCAAAAATGAATAGATAAATAAATAAAAATAATGTCACAGTCCCTAATCCCTAAAGTAATGGTTCAGTGAAGAAATTTGCCTATTTACTTTACAATGGACAAATGTAGCTAATAACTAATGGATGCTTAGATCCCACTGTCTGCCCTGAACAAACTGCATACTTAAATCATTGCGAAATCCCCTTAAATTATGCTGACACATTACAGGCCCAACACCACATTTTCCCCTTAATTAAAATCTGACCTATAACCACCTTTTTGGAAATATGCATCATTTAGTGTTCTCTTACACAATGCTCAAATCCTATATTGATTATATATGAACCGTGAAAAAAATTATACACACACACATGAAGTGTGTCCCCCTGCATCAACAGTGTAAAGAAGAGTTTACAGTTATTATTACATTTATGGAAAACATAACAGTAGTACTATTATTGGGACGCCTGGTCTTAACGTTGAATGGTGTTACGTCCCAATACTTTTGTCCATTAAGAGGCACTGAGAATCTAGAGTGAACACAAGTATTGGGACGTAGGACCATTAAAGTGCCAGGTAGAGAGAAATCACACACACACACACACACACACACACACACACACACACACACACACACACACACACACACACACAC
>JBBPDC010018681.1:0-12959 GCA_037974485.1 Hemigrammopetersius urotaenia | reverse complement strand
TGATCTGCATCAATCTCAAAATTGAGCTTTAGCGCCCTACGTTGATGGAAATCCATCATAGCGACGGAAAACTTTAATTCGTATGAGACTTCAGGATTGAGACAAGGATATTTGATTATGGACACGCTAAAGCCTACGTTTAAACGAACTAACGCAAACATTAGCAGATAGAATTTCACTCAAAATAGGAAACCGCAGAGTCTGAAAAAATACCTTTTTTAAAAATAATACCGCGAAAACCAAATGTAACACTTTTAATGGCCTTAAATTTGGCAATTTTGATTAATCACTTTTTAATACTGTGGACACCTTGAAAATGTACACAGAACAACATTTAAGAAAATTTACCACTATTAGGATTTTGACTGACTTACCTTGGGGCTTTGTGGTATGGTTCTTCAGTGATGCAAACTGAGTCTGAAAGTTGAGGAAGTTGGACTGGAGGGCCCCAATCTCCCAAGAATGTGTTTGGAGAGTTGAGTTAACCTTTGCCAAGTTTCTTTCCAGTTCATCTTTAATTCCTCGAATTTTATTCGTTTCACCATCCAGTTTTCCACATGACTTTTCAAGGTCAGCAACCCTGCCATTTACTGTGGAGACATCTTCAGCTATGCCTGCTGAGCGTTCCTTACACAGGAGCAGCTCTGCGGTTACTTGGGCACTGTGCTGGTCAAGAAAGTCTCTGATCTCTTCAACCTGGCTGGGACTTAGTCTGCCTTCCCCATGAGACTGTGGAGGTACCCTTGATGGTCTCTGAACCCATCCTCCATGCCCTGCCAGGCAGCAACTAGAGTTCAGGGCCTGGAGATCTTGTCTAAATTTGTCCAAGGAGTCGTCTAACCCTGTCACAGCTCCAGTCAAGCCATTCACATTGTCTGTCAGAGGCTTTAGCTTCTTGTCTAGGTCTTGCTCGCTCACACCGTTTTGGCGATTTTCGAGGGAAAGACGCTCAATCAAGCCCTCAAATTCAATAAGCTTTGCCGAATTATGCTCAAGGTCAGTATTCAGAACATCCAGGTCATTCCTACAATGCCTCACATCTTTGGCAATACTCTCTAAACTGCCAAGGTTTTGAGGATCAATGGATGGACTTGACTTGCAGTCTGTTGAGCATATTTGTCCAATGGCATTCAGCTTGTCCTCCAGTCCCTGAATAAGATACTTATTGGAGTTAACCTGATTTTGCAAAGCATCTATAGAATCACTGAATATTCCTGGGAAAGAGTTATTGCTCATCTCGACAAGCATGGCTGTAAATTGGTCCTCCATAAAATTCAATCTCTCATCCAAAAGCTGGCGAATCTTTGCCATCTCCTCGGCTAGTTCTTTTGTAATTTTCTCATCCACGTAAAAACAGTAAGCCTCGGCATTTCTTTCAGTCACATTCATCCGAGCCTCCAGCTCTTCTATGCGAGGTCCGAACATGTCCTCCAGCTGCAGCATGGACAAATGTTCCAGTTCGTTGTCCACACGGGCGTTTAGGACTCGGTGCGCTTCTGCTACTTGCTGAATGGCTTGCCGTAATTCATTGTGATCCTCATCCTCTTGCAGATCAGCCGTTTGCCTCTGGGTGCGCACCAGTCCATCAGACATGGCCAAATCTAGGCGTAGCTCACGAATCTCCTTCCTTAGATCAGCCTCTTTGGTCTCCAATAGTTTGGTCAGGTTGATGTGGCTTCTGTCCTGGCCTTCTTCGCATGTTTTCTGAATGCCCAAGATCCGGTCATTACATGCACTCTTCAATTTGGTTATCTGATCCTCCATGCCTCCAACCAGCTCATTCTTTAGCTTCTCAAATTTGGTGTCGATATATGTCTGAAGGATGTCAATGTCTGAGGAGGCACCTGGTGTGACAGACAGCCCGTGAGAAGTATCCATAAGCATTCGGATCTGCCGGTCATGTCCCGTCACAGTGTCACGCAGCTCTTCAATAGCGCCATCTTTGCTCTTCACAGCATCCGTCATGTCGTTAAGCTTGGCCAGAACTTCCTCCATCCCCCTTTCTCCATGAGTAAGACCTCTTGTGGCCTGGTGCCCATCCAGATGTGCTGCACTTTCCTCTGTGCCTCCCGTTCTGGCAGTGTCTGGCAGACGCATGCCATCAAGTAGAGTGGCCAGGATCTTGCTGGTGTCCTCCTGCAGATCGGACCGCAGATTTGCAGCCATGCTGGTCATGGCTGACTGCAGGGCTAGCACTGTCTGCGAGAGGCGCTGCATGTCTTCCTCAAGCTGACGAGTTTTCTCAGCTCCATGGTGGCTATAATATTGTCCTGTCTCTCTTCGCTCTGCCCCTATGATAAAAAAAGGCAAATATACTCTTTAAAAATAATATTAATATAACCGTATAATTGATATACAATAATTTATGTAAATATACTTCTGGCAAGGGACATGAAATTGAACTGGAATTTTGATTCAGTAATTAAACCCCTTAAATTCAAATAGCGTTTTAGTGGGTCCATATTTTCATTCCTCATTCTCACAACTTCTCGTAGCTTCATAGTAGGGCTGCACAATATATCGCAAATTTACCATCATTGCGATATCAACGTGCGCAATATAGATATCGCATTTACTGAACTGCAATAAATGGTGTTTTTCCAAAACTTTTCAGCCAGTGCCACAGAGAAGAGGGCAAAAAAAATCACTGGGCAGTTTCTTCATCTTCTGTGCTACTTTTTTTTGTTGGCTAAGAACTTACTATAATTTAAATGATATTTACATTTACTTAAGGTTTAAAATTAAGGTAAAAACATTTTCTGATTTTTTTCAACAGTGTTCAATGGTTCAAATGTTTTATGGGAGGCATTAAATGCTCTGTTTATGTAGATTCTTACTATTAACTTCATAGTAATTTATAATTAAGATTAATAACTGAATAGTAATGATGTAGTGTAATGAGTCAGTCACATAAAAACATTATATGGAAATGAGAGAAATAAAATTCTCGGGAATCTATCCTACTTTGTGTGTTTCGAGTGTGTCCGGTACGTCGAGGCTGAGGGTGCAGCTCTGCTGGATGCTCAAGTAAAGTCTGTCTGTTTGGAGTGCCTTTCAGTTCTCTACAGTCTGGGCCCTGATACCCTGGGCAGCACCTCCATTCAAGTTCTGTTACAGACTTATAGGAAATCCTATAAGTGGGTCGAAAATGGCTCCGATGTCTGAAAAACAAAGATGGAGGAATAAGACAAAAGCCTAATTTCATACTTGTTAACAGGCTGATTCATTAATGAAGCATTTTAGTCAACGGCTAGAAACGACATAACCGTTTTAGTTTATTGCTATATTTCAAAAATACAAAAATGTAAACATCAGAATGGAGTCACATGCAACCTTACGCTCATATCTACTTTACCATTCTTTCAAATTAAATATAGCTTGTTTGTCACAGAGGAGCATAAATGTGAATACCAGTCACGTTTGCTGAGGCTAGTCTGCTTTAATTAGCTTACACCATTGCTTTGGTTATACCTCATGCATTTTGTGATTCTCTCATTAGTTTTTATTGTTTTGAAAGTGACCTCTTTCAAATACCTCTAAATAAATCTTCTACTCTTTGACCATGTAAACAGTCAGCATCAAATTACTTAGTGGCATAATCATTGTATCCTGACCACAACTAAGTCAACTGGTTAGGTAGAACACATATATGACCATTTTGTGTATATTTGTCTAGTTAACAGTGCTGCCCAACCCTCCTCAAATTGTATACAGAAGTGTAAAAAAAAGACAATGCACACAGAGGCAAACTTCAGGATGAATGATGACCACAAGAACCCTCTTAGGAAACTGGAGAGTCACTCCAGTGTATGGAGACGGTCATTGACAAATGACATAATCTAATAAGTGATTTGATTACTCAGAGTGCACCATTTTTACGTGCACACCAGTGGTGTAATATTAATATTACTCCTAGTGCAAACAAAAAAGCATGGTACGAAAAAGCACGGTATGATTGTTATGCAGTTAAGATTGTAAAGAAGGAATGGGGATTGATACAGGTTCCTGACTGGACATGACTGAAATATCAACAGTAGTGCTGGGCACATTAACACGTAATTGCGTTAATGCATTATTTACTTAACCCAGACAATTATTTTATCATGCGCATCACGGTTTTCAAATTACTATTTTTTTAAATTACTAAATTACTATTATCATTCTTCTGTGACCGCTGCACCTCACTGTACCAGGGACACTCGCTACTGAACATAGTGACTGCTTCTGCTGCTCCCTGATAAAAGAACAATGTTTCTGCTGGTACCTGTCCAGAAAATAAAGAAAACAGATTTATAAATGTTAATTGTTCTTAACTTCTGAGCAACAGTAAGTTAAGAACAATTGGCGCCAGTGTTCTGATGATTCATGCTACCCTGGCGAAAGTTTACACACTTCATACAGTTTATATTAATTTTTTAGGGGGCATAGAGATGATAGGTAGGCCACCGAGGGTGCTCCCTGAGGGGCTCTGTACCCGGAGGCCACACAGAGGGGCTCCCCAAAGGCAGTGTTATCCTGGACACACTGGGGTTACCCGAGGGCCCCCCCCCCTCCCAGGAGAGCAGACACGAGGGACCACTCAAGCCAACCTGGCCTCATAGTAGGCTAGCGCAAGAAGTGCACATTCGAGGGCAGCCATGTGGGCCCATGGGTTCCACAGGGTTTGTTTGCTGCCTTCTAGCCCTCCTCCGCCCCTTTCTTTTCTTGGTTCGGCTGATGGCCTGTGGTGCCCCAGAGGTGCACTTTTGACCAGAGACAGGAAACTCAGGAAACAATTTAACTTGTTGCTTCAATACAAATAGCAATAAAACAAATGTAGAATCTGCTCATTAATTTGCAGGTGATGTCTTTATATTTTGCACCAAATTATCAAAAGTACAGAGTATCAATAAGTATCAGTATCAATAAGCAGTAGCAGTATGGATAACAGTATCAGTAAAATCCACACAATACAACCCCTGGATCTTAGTTGATCTAATAAAATGTGTCCTAAAACTGACCAGACTATTTGAGACATGCCTTAGGCTCCTACCCTTTGGCTTTCTACAGTACCACATGCACATGTGATAGCATTTTTGTAACAGCAAAATAAAATGAGTGACAAAAACAGATATTAGATGGAAGGGGAAAATAGAAACCTCCATACATTAAAAATGACAGGAAAATTATACATGTGTATAGTTACAAAGTTGGGCAGGGTCGTGTTAAACTGTACCTAGTTTGTCATACAATTAATGTAAAAATATTGGTGTGGTCCAGGTGCTTCTACCATGAATATAGTCGGACTGAAAGTGATCATTCAGTCATACGTGAACACACCACAGCACGAAATTCACCCTCTGCATTTAACCCATTCACCAAGTGAAGCAGCGGGCAGCCAGGAACACGGCGCCTGGGGAACAGTGTGTGGGGACGGTACCTTGCTCAGGGTACCTCAACTGTGCCTAGCGGTCTTGGGAATCGAACCTGGACTTTCTGATCGCAGGGCGAATGCCTTAACCACTAGGCTACCAGCTGCCCCGAAAGTGAAAAGAGGTGAAAGTGAGCATTCTGTCATACATGAACACACCACAGCATGAAATTCACCCTCTGCATTTAACCCATTCACCAAGTGAAGCAGCAGCAGCCAGGAACACGGCGCCCGGGGAGCAGTGTGTGGGGACGGTACCTTGCTCAAGGGTACCTGGGTCTTGGGAATTGAACCCACGGCTTCTGATCGCACGGCGAACGCCCAAACCACTAGGCTACCAGCTGCCCCTATATCAGTACAATAAACTATATAGTCCAAAAACATACTGATTGTTGATGTGATTAAAAGTTCCTAAATGTGGCTCTCTAGATGTGCCAATAGTTGGTGTATAATGCAATAAACCACAGTGACACTATGACATTTCAAAGGGAAGAGAGGATTACAGCACGTCCTGTGGTGTGGAGGGTGTCGGGTCATCTTTCACATTCGTGGGTTAAATTATGCATGAAAACAATCACAGTCCATGTGCTCATATCCTCCTAGATAATACCCAGACGTCTGACTCACTATGGGAACACACATCTGTATAGAAACCTCATATCAATATGAACATCAGAGAAGTCAATTCTCCATTAACTTGTGTTATTTTTCACTTTCCTGAAGTAAGACTGTTTTTATATTAGTAAACTGCAAGAACTAATGACTCATGATGGGGAGTGTACATGGTTTAGGAATTACTCAAGACTTGGTATAATGTCATTTCTGGCAGCAGTGCTGCATTTTTAAAAGGAGAATAAAGTTCCAGAGAAAATGTTCACTTTATTTGAGCAAATATGGCACATCGAACACTCTCAGCCGTTTAGTAACTTCTGTATTTCAAGGAATTCCTTAAAATGACTTGTGACCATTTAGCTATTAATTGATATTAAAAACATGGTGAGCGAAAAACAAAACAGCTCTGGGTGGCGACTATATATCTAGACCAAAAACGGCAAACTTATGTTGTTGCCTGTCTTTTATTGCATTTAGGCCCTAACAGCTGGCTAGTTAGACAGACAGACAGACACACACACACACACGCACACGCACGCCTTTAGGGTGCTTCCACAGTCCTTTGTATTCTCCTATCGCTAAACATTCCTTCTGCTATCTCAACACATAACCCAGCTCTAACCTTAGGAGACAAAAACACCAATGTCCCCACAATGTCAATGCCTGCATTTTACTGGTCATGCGGAGGCAATGTGGTTCCCACACATTGCTAAACATGATACATGATCACATATAAACACAAACACTATCTAAATGGCCCATTAAATCACTGCAGACTAAACACTCCACATGAAGGGATGCGCAGCTTCCTTTTTCTGTTAACAATAAGTTTGTGCAAGTTCATGAGTCTGAACTGTGGCACCACCCAGTCTCCCGAGCACCTTACCTCATCTGCTGCACACAGTCCGGCTGGTTCATGGGACAGGGCGCAGCTTTAGCCTCCTCCACAAGCGCCTGCACTGCACAGCTCACGTTTTTTTGGACAATAAATGCACACCAGTTCCTGAGACAAAACAAAATGGGAAAAAAAGGAATATTACATAAAAACAAAAGGGATTTCACATAAAAAAAACATATCAAATATGAGAAAATACATGCAACACTCAATGGACAAACCAGAATCTTTGTTCGCCACAAGCAGGATGAACAACAGAGACAAGCATAGAGACGCCATATTTATTTTCTATTACTGAAACCTCAAGTACCTGCCCATTTTGATCCATTAATCTTTTGTTTGAAAATACTAAGCTGTTACATGAGCGGTTTCTTTATTGAAGCACTTAAGATGATGGTTAGGGATTGGTACACCATCATGCTCAAAATATGTGATATAATTATTATTACTTTTCATGTGTATATTTCAGTGAATTCATATGCAGTGGAGATCAAAATTAGAGAACAATTTATAAACACTTGATTTATTCTGAAATATTGCTAATCTTCATTGCTCTTCATTCATTGCTTGAATTGGAATATCAAGTGCTGTAGTGGCATTGTTTTTTGAAACAACAAAAAAAACCTTTATTTTGTGAAAAACAGTACAATCAAAATAGTCAACCACTGTAACAGAAGACAAGACTGAAACAATATTTGTTTAGGGCTACATTTACATTACATTTACAGCATTTAGCAGACGCCTTTTCATTGCCTAACTACAGGGGACAGTCTCCCTGGAGCAACTTAAGGTTAATTGTCTTGCTCAGGGTACCCAGTGGTGGTGCTGAAGGTAGGATTCGAACCCATGACCTCTTGGTCCAGAGGTAAGTATCCTACCCACTGAGCTACCTCCACCCAGTTAGGGCTATAGAATTAAGAAACTAATATGAAATGTAGAGGCCCTTACTTTAAATAACTTCAACCCATTTGTGCCCACAGGACATAAGTTTCTCATACTGCTCTGATTTGATCTTGGTCCATTCTTCTTGTAGTTTCTTCCATAGTTCAGTAACTATAGTGGGTTTAACAACATCACTTTGTCATCAAGGATTTTCCAGAGATTCTCAATTGGGTTTAGATCTGGTCATTTCATCATTTCAATGTTCTTAGCTTCAAGGAACTGCTTTACCCGCTTTGCAGTGTGTCAAGGAGCTTCAATATCCTTGAAAATCACTGACTTGGATCACACAAACTCTCTCGCAATGGCCTTCATATGGACAACCTGCTGCCTCAGGGCTTCAATCGGCTTAGAGCAGCCTGCCATTTTGCAAAGTAACTAGGTGAGCTGCCAGATTAACAAGGTTTCTCAAACAAGTAAACTGCCACCAGGTGCTACCAGTAACTGGGAGGTATCTGAAAGTGTTCTCTAATTGTGACCAGAGCAGTTCTTAAAATGTCTTAATTTAAATTGTGCATAAGAACACAGTTAAATTCTGACACATGCTCAAAAATCTGCACTTATATTACCGCTAGCATGACACTTAAAATTTGGAACTACTAGGTTGTTCTCCACTGTAGATTTTTTTACCTTCCTATGCAACTCAATACCAATATTTTTAACAAAAAGGAAACAGGAAACAAAATCCCCACTTTAGACTTAAATTATTCAGAATATAAAAGATTTTTATAAAGTCTCCCAGACTACACAGAATCAGCAGACTGTAGGCAATCTGCACACAGGAACACACGCTCGCGCTGATCACTGCAGTTTGGGTCCTAAAGCCTCAGCAGGCCTCTGTTTCTCTTTCATCAGTATGGTCAATGGAGGTGTGAACTGAATAGGTTTCCATCGAGCCTCTGTTTCCAGTCGCTTTAAGTAATCTGTCCTGTCCAGAAGCAGGAGACTCGTCTGTGCGGAGACGCTGAGAGGAGTGTAAAGATGAATAAAGAAGCACTAAAATTCTTATCACAACAATAACGTGAACACCTACGGCTTTTTAAACCCAGCGGGAAAGGACAGCGTAAGGCGTTTAAAGGAGAGAGTACGGCAGAAATGTAAGCGTCCCCCAGTTGTACTCACTTGTTGCCGTGTCTGTGCTGGGAAGCAGCTGGACTTGCAGAAATGCCCAACGAAAGCACAAGCCATAACGGCAAAAAGCTCCGAGACATCGTGAAAATCCAACCCCCACTACCACCGCACAACCCGCAAGACGGAGAAAGGGAGTCCCGCTGAGCTGAACTGTCCAAAGGCCGGAGAGGCGGGAGGGACCTTCCGAACGGCCTGGAGCAAGTCTGAAGAAGTGAGGAACAAAGTTTAGAGCTGCTCTCCAAGGGGGTCCCTCCCGACTCCACAGAAAAGGAGAAGTGGGGGCGGGACAAGTTGCTTTAATAAAGAAACACTAAATACCCCAAACTGCTTTATACACTGAACAAAAATATAAACGCAACACTTTTGTTTTTGCTCCCATTTTTCATGAGCTGAACTCAAAGATCTGAAACATTTTCTACATACACAAAAGACCCATTACTCTCAAATGTTGTTCACAAATCTGAATCTGTGTTATTGAGCGCTTCTCCTTTGCGAGATAATCCATCCTACCTCACAGGTGTGGCAAATCAAGGTGCTGATTAGACAGCATGGATATTGCACAGATGTGCCTGAGACTGCCCACAATAAAGGCCACTCTGAAATGTGCAGTGTGATCACAGCACAATTGGCATGCTAAATGTGTACCAGAGCCCCATATTGCAAGGATCTGTACACAATTCCTGGAAGCTGGACATGTCACCCATTGAGCAAGTTTGGGATGCTCTGGATTGGCGTATACGACAGCGTGTTCCTGCCAATATTCAGCAACTTCGCACAGCTATTGAAGAGGAGTGGCCCTGATTCGAGTTTAACTGGCTTCATCAGTGGCTAATGATGCATCTCAGGTACAGGACAGGGGGGAGTTTTACATTTTTCCAAAAAGCAATTAGTGGATTAATAGCTCTAAATCAGGTTTAGGCCAGAGCTGTTGTTGCGGAAGAATTTTTGAGAAACTATCTAATGCATCATCTGCTGTTTGTGGTTGAGCTGCTTTATCTTTGATCAGAGCTGTTCGATTCCTCGCATCACTCCTGCCATGCCATTCTCACCCCGCCATTGATTAGGGATGGCCGTTACCAAACAAAGTCATCCAACTGCAAAAAGGATCAGCCTGCTCAAGATAATTAGCAGCTCATTATCGAGGAAGTCCTAGTGTACATAACCGGAACTGCTTGGGTTTTGATATGCCAGGCCAAATATTTAATGTAATGCATTAATTGCAGCCTTTTATATATCAGCTAACCGAAGAGAGTGAAGACAGAAATAATTAATGCAATTAATTTTTTGATCCTAATAGCACACAGGTGAAAGTTGTATGTATTGGCTGAAAATTTTTTTTCAGTTTCAGAAAGAATCTTTCAAACAAGCCTGATGAAATCAGTGTAAGACAATCAGAAAAAACCCAGTGAAGACGCTTGAGCTGACACAGAGCAAACAATGGCTGATCTTGACCCAAGACAATTATGTGTGGAGATGACAGTGCAGCCACATGAACCGCAGCCACAGCAGCGCTACTGTCTACCAAGAGAGGGCAGTGCAGCCACATGGACCGCAGCCACAGCAGCACTGTCTGCTCGTTTACTTGACACTGTTGCGTCATAGTTGTTCGGTTGATTAAGATGCAGAAGATGGCAAACTTCTACCTTTTCTGCTTGAAGCAGATGCTTCGTTCGGTTGTTGCTTATTTTTTCCCCTGGTCTCATATGAAGTTGAAAGCCTCACTGGTTAAAAAAAAAAGAAAGAGGGAGAACAGAAACAAGCGAGCAAGCAGGATTCAGTTAGAATTTGTATTTTGTGTTATTCTCAGATCAGAGAATTGTTGTTCCACTGCTTCATAATGCTTTATTAAAGGTCCCAGATCAGAAATGCAAAATTTCATTTTTATCACCATATAACAATTGTAATATTTTTCAAAATAGGGGCCCTGATACTAGTGCAAAGAGGACTTTACGAGTTGACTATATAAGTATAATGTCAGAATACAAGCCTTTTAATTGAATAAAGATGAAGTTGACAATCTTAGTCTCTTACTTCCGACTTAATTAGTTCACTAGTTGCATTAGGTGTGCTGGGATTAAGCAAAGCACTAAAATGGCCTTCAGGATTGTACAATTTTGTCTTATTATATTCATAGAGCCATTTGTTTTGACCAGCCTGGATTTTCTAGAGTATTTTCAACCAAGCCAGATCTGACAACCCTAGGGCCCTGTGTAAACCAGGGATTTGGTTGGTGTAGGGGTGGGTGGAGGGAATAGGACGCACCATCTCTGGACTGTCCTTTGTTTCTGATGGGGGGAAAATGGCACAGGTGGTGTGAGACAATTGATTTGTTTTGATACTGTATTATCATTCTTGTCTTCAAATGGAAATGATTGCTCCTCTTATCCTCTTGAAAATCTAGAGCTCAAAGAAATAATGAAAGAACATTTAACAAATTAATTGAGGCGCTCGTGTTTAGTTAGTAGCTGAGCTTGGTGAAGAGCAAAAAGTCTGGTGTGTTGGTATTTGGTTTAAGACTGTGAGGTTTTGTTGTGAAGTGGCATGAAGTTTATGGCTTTAATAAGGAGAGCCCTTATATGGAACATTAACTTGCACAACGAAGCACATACATTTTTCCTACTGTGTGTGTTTGTGTGTAGTTACTAGACCCCTGACTGTCCAATGTATGTCTAATCAGGCTGGTTGGAGGGTGGCTGTGCTCCTCCACCTCTGCCCCTGTGCCTTGCTGTCAAGGCTGTCAGAGCAGGGGAAAGTAGGGGGGCTCTGGGGCTGAGATATGGTGTAATTGGCGGGTTTGCTTTTCCTTGCTCAGTGCTCTCCTAATGCAGGATGGTGGTGCTGATGGGTGGGGTGGTGAGTCACTGTGGCGGTGCTGCTGCTCCTTCCCTGCCGCCAGCACCTCACCACTTGCCAGGACTTTGCGCCACAGATTGGCCACAGACTGACCGCGCTTCTGTGGCACCAGCCTGTGCCCACCACCGGCTTCAGAGCGCCTTTTGTTTCGCAGCGCCGTGCGAAAGCACTGTTCTCTCGTTAATTGCTGTTGTTTGTGTGAAAAATGTTCATCTCGCCTCTTCGCCCCCTCTCAGACGGTGGCGGGGTGGGTGAGAGGCGCGCAGAGTGAGGTTTAATGAAACATATTCAGGTTTATGAAACAGGTTCATGTTTATGAAACAGATTCCGGTTCAATGATTCTGTTTCGAAATGTATATGGAAACAATTATCTTCTTAATGTTGTAAATTCATACAAAGAGTGGAATGATGAAAATGCTCCTTCTGGGTATGACTACTTCCCTCCCCTTTCATTAACAAACTTTTATCTGGTTGGTGTTTGGTTTAAGTGTCTGATCTTTGGATCGTCAAGTCCCCTGAAGCCTATGTATGAATGGACATTTTGCTCTGCCACAGCTTATTTATCATTTAATTGGCATATTTCATGTCAAACCTGGCATATTATATTCTTTACTGTACTGGCAGGAACAGTGCAGGTCTAACTAGTTGGTGAACAGACGATACAACTACTGTGAAAGTGACCATTCTGTCATGCTTGAACACCCAACAGCACACAGTGTGAACAGCACAAAGTTCTTCCTTTGCATTTAACCCATTCACCAAGTGAAGCAGCGGTCCACCAGGAACACAGCGCTCAGGGTACCTCAGAGGTGCTCAGCAGTCTTGGGAGTCAAACCCACGACCTCCTGATCACAGGGCGAAAGCCTTAACCACTAGGCTACCAGCTGCCCCAGTAAATGTACAGTAATATATAAGACTAGACAAATTTTAGAGACAAAGTACTTGATTGGTGCCTATAAACTTTCCACAGCATTTACTTGGACGCAATATATCGACATTGTCAAAAGCGAGAAATTATCTTCACGAGACTCTTCTCGCGTGATAATCTATTCACAAAGTTGGGTTGGGAGCTGGGTCTATACTATGCAAGCTATGATGACTTTCACCTTGATATTTTAG
>JBBPDC010018671.1:0-12960 GCA_037974485.1 Hemigrammopetersius urotaenia | reverse complement strand
GTTCAGGATACATTTCACTGTGTGTTGTACTTGTATGACTGCATGTGACGAATAAAGTATCTTGAATCTTGAATAACTGTCGGTCAACATGAGTATTTATTTGGCCATACTAAAATAAATGCAGTCGTCTGAAGCTTGGAGAAGACCTTCCATATGTTTTATTTGACAAATCTGTGCCCCCAAAGTTGGCACCGCTGTTTCCCATTCCTAACCAAAATATGAGCAGTCCACCACTCACAGTCACAGTCAGTAATAGATCTAGAACAAAAGACCTAACCTGACATTTTTGTAAGAAAATGATCCCACTTATTGTAAATCAAAACATGATTCCACATCATTTTGCTGGCATGCAATAGCAGCACATAAAGTGTACTCTGAATTCTTCTGTGTTGAAGAGCAGCAAGCCTTGTTTGTATATGAAAATTAGGTTTTGCATTAAAAGCAGGTCTGATGTGAAGGGCATGGTGATGTTCAAAGTCTGACTTTCAGGAGTTTAAGAAGGAATAGTAGACATTCGATTGACTAACAAAGTATCACTTACCTACATCAGTGCTTATCTGTAATAATGTGCATGACATTTGATAAATAATTACTATTACAAACACACCTCTATGATAATTTTAGTGCACCGGCAGGTAGACTAATAATATGTTTTTAGGTCCCCATGAGTCCCCATTTGTTTGGTCTTACTAGAATAAACTAGAATTCATAAAACACATTTCATACATGTTATAACAGATATAGCTAATAACAGTGACACTAGTACAAATATTACATGTTTAATGTTTTAGCATTTAAGTAAATGAAGAAAACTGACATTTAACAATAGAGTACTCTTATTATGACGCAACTAGCAATCCTACTTATCCATGTATATTATATTACATAATAATAACAATAAGAGGACTAATAATTAAAACTGTAACAATTAATTAAATTAAGCCAACTTACATTTCAAATGGGACTTTGATGAACAGCATTAGGGGTGGAGGTAGCTCAGTGGGTAGGATACCAAGAGGTCATGGGTTCGAATCCTACCTTCAGCACCACTGAGCAAGGCCCTTAACCCCAAGTTGCTCCAGGGAGACTGTTCCCTGTAAGTAGGGAATGGAAGTCGCTTTGGATAAAAGCGTCTGAAAAATGCCGTAAATGTAATATAAATGCATGGAATTGCTCTGGAAATGCTGCAGACACGATGTGTAAATCTATGTGTAAAACAATTGTTAAAAGCTTTGTACGTTCATATGTCTTCATATTTTGCCTGAACTGTTGACCTAGTCACAGTTTGCCACTAAATTAGAATAACAGCTAATGTAGCTAAATTATGCACGTATTGGGCTCGTGTTTTATTTCAACAGTTATGTTGTATGCAGTGCTCTTTTTTTTCTTTAGTGTCAGCTTTAGTTGATATTGTTAATTCTAGTCTGGCTGGTAAAGCAAATTTACATGTCAGCCCTAGAATCGCCATACTGCAAGGCGCCTTTTAAGGCATAGAGATGTAATCGGCAACATGGTTTCCCAGGAATTCCACGTCTAATCCGATTTCTCAATGGAAAAACCTTTTCAAGTTAATACATTCTGTTGTATTTTTCTTCTCAAGGAATTTGATGGGGTCCTCTGAAGTTAATATTTGCTTGTAAGAGGTCATTTGCATAAGGTTGAGATAAAGGTAAAGTTAATCTGGTAGTTTTGGTAAGGTTGTCCCTCTTACAATGATTAAGTGAATGTGTAAGACTTGTGCATGTAGCTTAAATGTAGCAATATATTTTGACCACTACACAATCATATAATTCAAAAGTTTACAGAAGTTGGAACTCGTCAGATAACCTCGTACAGTGTTGTACATTCCACCCCTTAGCCAAAAAACAGCCTAGAACCAGATCGTGTCTGGATGTTAATTACAAACTATCAAAAAGTCTATTGACGGCCTAGCAGGCATATTTCACTTCTGCCTTAAGACAAAAGACCCTTAGGTCTATGATCAGATAATCTCACTAAATGAAAAAGCTTCTGCTGACCTTGACAACTAGTATTTTTTCAACGTATAGGTTTGTAAAACAAATATAACCATTTAAGATTAGCAAACAGCTTTAATGAACAAGTGGTATTAAAAGGGCCACTGCAAACACTTACGATCTCCAAGCAAACAGAAATTAAGCAAAGGTAGCCCTTCCAGTAATACTTCACTGGAGGCTAGTATTAAGGCTTCATGACATCTGGGGCACATTTCATTATGCAATGTTCATATATGTGTCAGCTGGCCTTCAGTGTTAAGACCCTTCCTTATAGCAGCAATATGTTAACATAGCAACATAGTTTATACACACTTGATGGGTTTTATTGTACTCCTCTGTTTACCAGGTTAGAGAGTAAATCTTTGCATGGAATTCTATAGAATCAGACACAGTAGCCTGTAACAAACCAACAATCATTACAATGAAGTGACTGACATCCACCAAAGTTCTCACATTAAATACACACTAGAGCATTAACAGAAAAACTGACTTGTCGACGCGTCAACGTCAGAGGCACAAAAGAAGACCAGTCATGTTTTTTTCCTCACTCTGGATGCATGCTTGTGTACACAAATCAATCTCTGCCTCTGATTGGCTTACGCTGACATGTGTTCCTTGACTTTAACAGTTATCATTGTTTCATCATAAAACGTGCGGTAACCTTGGCACAAGGGGAATCTAAACACAAGACCACAACAAGACAAGAGACATGGCAGCAGAGGCAGTAAAAGACAGACATACGTCACATGTGTGGAGATACTTCACTCTAGACACGGGTGTCTCAACCACTGGGCCGCGGACCACTGATTGGCTACGAAGGCTTTTGATTGGGCTGCAAATGTAAAATCGAGACAGGCCATTGGTTTGCAATTGGCTATTTTATGTCATCGAATGTGGCCAAGTGGACCTTGGCAACATGCTGTGATAGATAGGTGGGCCTTAATGTTGAAAATGTTGAGAACCATTGCTCTAGACCAGTGGCCCCTAACCCCCGGAAAAAAGAAATTTCAGTATTTACGTTTACATTTACTATCAGAGTCTAAACGATGTTTTATTTTGAAAAATGACCGCGATCCTTAGTCCCATCAGCCCTAGAAGGGAGAAGCTCGCTGCAGAGAAACAGGCTCCCTCAGGCCCAAGGCTCTCACTGATTCAGCGTTGTGGTCATACTTCTTAGTTTGTGGTAAATCTTCAATTATTTTAACAAGATGTTCAAAGTTTACCATAGCGACCAGAGTGCATTAGCGTGCTGAGTGGATGTAACCCGTGTTTTGTTGTCGGCTCGTTGTTATGAATATGCTGGTAATAAAGCTGCGAGTGCACATTGGATTTACGTTTATTATTGTATTTTAAAGATTCCCCATTATAATTTATAACATCCCCATTTTTATGCGTATCATTTATTTGTATAAATATGTATATTTATCTGTCACTCCTTAAAGGCCAGGCCATGAACATAGTTTCTGATATTAAACCGGTCCTAGATGAAATAAAGGTTGGGGACCACCGCTCTAGACCACACAATGTGCAAGTCAGTGTTAAAGTACAGCAACAGTACCAGCGTTACGCACGGCATCTGAAACAGCACCCGCTAGCTAATATGGGTGATGCTAGCACTGCAGTGAGTCGTCCAGTCCAGAGGAGCGGAGTAGGTTTAAAGAAATGCCTCTGACTGATAAGAAAAACAGCAGATCACAGATGTAAAACCTTTGACTGCAGTACAAGGCGAAAGGCTAATGTTACAGAGAACTTACAGAGAAAGTTGCTCATTGTTGGACACGTGTTCCTCCGCTGTATGTCTCTTGTTGATTTTATTGATGGATATTGAATATTGATGAATAAGTCGATCTGTCAATGCCCTAATACACACTACTAATTATCTTTTGATAAATGATACTGAAATATGGAATACATGTATATGACTGTGCCCTTTCGTGGGCTGGCGCCCCATCCCAGGGTGAGTCGCTGCCTCACGCCCGTTGACCCCAGATTAAACTCCGGGTACCTGTAACCCAAGAATTAAGCGCTTACAGAAAATGAATGAATGAATGAATATATATGACTATTATAACGGGATATAACTTTATGTCACCATGCACAATTCATGCTTAGGGTGGTTATAATGTTAGTAATCCTGCACAACCATACAGAGTAAGAAAAAGAGCAGCAAAAATGAATAACAATAGAATAGAATAAAATACTATACCATCAGTACAGTATAAAAAGTACAATATATGATCAAGAAATATAAAATATGGTAAAAACATAGATAGGTATGTATGTATGTACTCAATGAGTATACATATGTATATATGTACATAGTGAATATATCAATAAATATGAGAACACTGTGGATGCATACACACACACAGGTACACAATGGAGTGACAGGCAACAGTAATGCACCAAAAGAATTGTATGTTTTAAATTGAACATTAGAAATAATAGTCCCAGCCAAGAAATTGCACATTGCATCAGAAAAATTGGACTCAAGTAATATTTCACATAACTACCATGGATGTGTGTGTTTGTTTGTTTGTGTGTGTGTGTGTGTGTGTGTGTGTGTGTGTGGTTATCTGCAAGGTCTTTGTTGTGGAGTCTGACAGCAGTGAAATCTGAAACCTGCAGTATCTCTTCATTCAGTCTCTTTCTCTCCCCAGCCAGATGCTGCTGCCCTAACAGACCATATAAGATGGCTGAGGCCACCACAGATTCATAAAAGGTCTTCAGGAGCCCCTTTACAGCCTGTTCTGCCGCTTTTTTGTAGAAAGCATTTGTATTATGAGTCCAGTTGTAACTGATTGAACTGTTAAAGTTATTATTATTATAATAATTATCACCTTCAGTTTCCCATCAGTTCCAGGGAATTATCATGCCAAACAACATTTTTATAGTTTAATGTTGTATATATGGACAGGGCTTAGTTCATGTGAACATTGCAACCTGAGCAACTGAGTATCATTTTCCTGTATGCCATTAAAAAATGATGTGTTTAATTGCCAACGGATGGCACCTGTAGAATTGTGCTCCGAAAAGACCGCTGAGAGACGTGGATTGTAGTGGCATTTGTCATGCAATGTTATTTTCCAGAATAAAAAAAATATTGGTGACCTAATTAGGGAAATAGGAAACTACAAGAAACCACACACTGAGGAAACTGCATAGAATAGCCTCAGATAAGCAAACAAACTGATCAAAAATACTGCATTAACCAGAGAGTTAGACAACAAAATGAACAAACGTGTTTAATTATCAGTCATCAGTTTCAGTGCCATGAAAGAAGGGGATTTAAGGCTTTTCTCATATATTATGGCTTGTATTTTTGCATTTGGACAAATCTACCCAAATTCAGACTGAGGTTAAAGTTTAAGTTGGCTTGATTGGTTTTATTAGATACAACATGATGTCATGCTCTCACTGGGTTGAAAGTGAGACACATCTTAATGTTGCAGGCAATGAATGGAAGCTCATAGTCACCAGCTATCTTGATAACATCTGATTAATGCTAATCAGTGTCTATTGGCGCCTGCCCATTGTAGCACATTAGCCTAATCCTTTTTAAACAGTATTTGGGTGCAGTACTATTCTGCTTTGCACCTAATATGAATATCTTCTGTAAATCTAAATTTAAACATATAATTACTGTTTTTTTTTAATAAACTAACACAACACTGGCTAAAAAGCAGAATGAGTGAATGATTAAATATGCTAAAAAGATTTATGAAGGATTATAAGGTATGGATAAATAATGAATATGAAAAGTATATGTACCCTAGTACTCACAGGTCCAAATTAGACATATAGATACACTGTAAGTTACTCTTGTTTTAGTGCACACTTCTCAGAGCCAGTCACATTTCAGTCGTGTTGACTCAGAGTCAACACATAAGATACAAACAATAATTAGGACCACAAACTTTAATGTGCTAAACAAATGACACGTCTGCATGTCTGACCTCTTCAGTTCCATCACAGCCATGTTTGTTTATTATCAGAAGACCATTCTCAGCGATTTTACTTGTGATGCATCTTCCAATAATGAACCTTTCATAAAAAATTAACAGAACAAAATGCTGTGTGCAAGGACTGAGCTACTGTATATGGTGGCTCACTTGGTTAAAGCTTGGACCCTCTCTGTTGAGAAACCCCTCAAGCTTGTTTCAACTCTGTTAAGGCGTTTAGCTACAATGACTAAAGGATTAAAGGGCTTTCTAGTTTAAACAAGAGATCAAACCAAGATAAAGCTTTAGTGCTCAAATGACATGACATGTACCAGCATGTGTACATCGTCCTGTACCTGTATCATACAAATACATGTTCCGGCTTGCACTGTTGGCATAATTAATGTAAAGTAAAAGCAAAGTGACCCCTTGTAGTCACATGTGAACAATTTCTTTCTCTGTATTTAACCCATTCACCAAGTGAAGCAGTGGGCAGCCAGTGAAATAGCGCCCAAGGGTTCCTTGGTGTCACTAGAAGGGCTGGCATTTAAATCCAAACCTTCTGGTGGTGGGGGAAAGGCCCTAACCACTAGCCCCCCCCCCCCCCCCCCACCGACACACGTGCAATTAAATAAGATAACATAATCTTTGAAGGATTTCATTAAAATGACATCCCAATTAAAGGTCTGGACCTAGTGGCCCCTTCGAAAAAAGATTCAGCTACACGCCTGAATATAAGAGTGTAAATGCTGTGTTCAAGATCAAGACAAACAACTTGAAATGGCTTGCCAGCATGTATGGTTAACTTGGATAGCAGGTGCAGTTGGATGTGGAGGGTCGAGGTAGCTCAGCGGGTAGGACCAAGAGGTCATGGGTTCGAATCCTACCTTCAGCATACCACCACTGGGTCCCTAAGCAAGACCTTTAACCCAAAGTTGCTCTTAGTTAGAGAATGGAAGTCGCTTTGGATAAAAGCGTCTGAAAAATGCTGTAAAAGTAAATTATACTAAACACAGTAGCAAATTGAACTGACAACTTCAGCTAAATGTAGCTGATTTTTACAGTCACAGATCACATTTCTTTAATGTTTACTTTACGCTACTTTAAACTTGAATTTTTTCTAAAATTTCCTGTTCCTGCTTTACAGCTTAATAGTTATACATATTTATTATATAAGCACACAGTAAATAATGCATGGATTTCTGGAATTTATACGCACAAAGAAACATACAAACTCACACGTGCGCGCACACACAGAATAAAGACTATTTTCAGAAGTCAGATGGCCATTTAGAGTTCCTTTTGATGGGCCTGTTTTCTCAGAGGGAGTGTAGTGCTACTGAACATTATTGAATCTCTGGGGAATGGAAGAAATGCATGTTTAGCTTTTAATGGAAGATAATGTAAACCATTTTATTCCAAGCAATTCTGTACCATTTTTGCATCTGGAAGAGTTCCAGCTGACAATTAAAAAAAAAATACTGTTTTTTAAATTTACCATTAAGTTTGCTGCTAAGAGCAGGTAAATACATTAAACATATCACTTATCTCCCTAGCGTCAATTGCCAATAATACTCTCATTTGTGGAGGCTCCCATGAGTTTTCTCACCAAGTCCAACACACCTTATGTTAGTCAGTCAGTTAATTAGGCCAGTGCATTTAAATATGTCACGGCTCCAGGGTTTAAAGGATTTTTTTTTTTTAATTAAGTGTGTCACTCTTTAAAACAGCCCCAACTGTTGACTCAGAGAGCCAAATTTCAGTTATTAAACATGAAAGCTGTGTTTTCAATTGGTCTAAGGTGTGTGTGCATGTGTGTGTATGTGTACTGTGCCCACAAAAAGGGTTGGACCACGTTACTCTGCCACTTCCTGCTGCATCCCCTGATTGCAGCATAAATGTAAACACATCCCTTAACTGTCAGGCCCTGATGAGAGCAGACTTACACTGCAGCGCTGGACCGCCAGAAAACTAACCAAACTGGAGAGTTTAGCCGAGTAGAGCATAAACTTCTATTATTAACCGTTGTGTTTTTATCTTAACCTAAAATAGCCAGTGAATTAAACAAATGTTTTGGGGAAATACCAGTGACAGCCCGTTAACAGACATTTTTTCACATGCTAACTTTCGGGGAGTTACCACTGTGGCTTTTGTCTTGTTTGTCAGTTTGCTTGATGGTCTGGTGAGACTTCAGAGAGGAACTCAGTGAGGAACTGAGTTCTTCACCCCTAAAAGTAAGCAAACATATGTCCAATGGTGATACAGTCTCTTATTAAAGCTCTTTTAATATCCAAATAAAGTTACATATTTATCACCACAGGTTTCTATTGTCTCCATGTGCGGTGTGTATCTACATGCAATTTTGCTTGATGAGTTTTCAGCCATGCTAACTTATGTTACATTCATTGGTTGACGTCAGGTTAGTTGATGAGTGCACCATCGCCCCCTTACTTTGAGGTACACTTTCACTACTTCAAAAAACATCATACAACAAGACATAAGAAAATAAAGTAGTATCAGTTGCAAAATTAGAGGGAACTATAAATCAACTCTTGTAAAACTGTAAATCATGTAAAACTGTAATGTGTTTCAGTAGAAACTTGTATATGCAGCTTAAAAGGGTTGGTGATTGCTTTTAGGTAGAAAATCATGTAAATTTTGCTTCTGACTAAACAAGAGTTGGAAAGCACCTCACATTACATAAGCTGGTGTTTTGACTGCATGTTGAGATGGCTGTGGTTCATGCTAGGGAGATAGGTACTTTTAGTGAGTACACTATCAACATGAAGTCATCGGGGGTACCATACTATCACCAAACTTTGGTCTGTTCTACTTCTTGAAGAAATGATAAGAAATGTATCAAGGCCTTTCATTAAGCTTGACAATTTCATACTAATGTGCCAACAGGAAGAATAAATGATAAGTAATTTGCATTATACGTATTACATTCTCCCACTTGTCTATCTTACGGTAAGAAACAATATATTGTTGAACAATATAAGTCTTCATATTTAATCTTTTTCCAGTAACAGGCATTTGAAGTGCTGTGCATGCTGTCTTATTGTTCAGTTAACGCCTTTTCACCAAAGCATTTTCTATAAACTATAGTTAAATGCTAAGTTACAGTGGTCTCTGTAGGATTTGGTGGAAAAATGTAGTTGTAGTCCACATTCCATCAGCATGTGAGCTTACCAAAAAGAAAGGTGAAGGAGCTGAACTGTGTTTACACAAACACTGCTGACATGTACCATCCCAACCTTGACTTTTCAGACCACATCCTAAGGGGAGATTGTCACATCACAGAGACTCTCACCAAGACTCCCAACACCAGCTCCATCACCAAGAAATTTCCTGCTGGAACTGAGTGCACATTCTCCAAATCTCACTACATTTTACAGAGGGACTATAGAGAGTATTCTCTGTAGCTGCATCCTGGCATGGTACAAAAAATATGGACAGTGGATAGTAAGGACTGCTGAAATGTTAATTGGGGTATCCCCTCTGTTTCAGACATTTACAACATGCACTGCCTTTGAAAAAGCCTTGTTGATGACCCCACACACCACTCACACGCCTTCTTACCTTCCTTCAGGCTGACAGAAGGTTTCACAGCATTCAGCCTGTCACTACCTGAATGGGGAATGTTTTTTTAACTATTAAATAACAAACTTCTTCACATACAAACACACATACAGTATGAACTGAAATGCATTATTCCTCACAAGCACATGACATACACACAAAACCTTTCTGCGTGAACAAAGAAAACTTACTCTGCCACTGTACATACAAAGTAAATATACTGTATGTCTTGTAATACTGATGCACTGCTATGTTTGCATTGTGTCATTGGTTTTTGAAGACAAGAAGCAATCGACAGAGCATTGTTTCTAACCCATGTGTTTTTGCTCCTCATTACCCACTAGCAGCTCAACACAGAATTTCATACACAGAAGTTAATTAATTGTTGTGTCACAGAGAAAAACCTTTCTTTTGATTACACTGAAAATATTTATTCTGCTGATGGTTAGAGACTTGGAGAAAGTGGCTGTGTTCAATTTTATTATTTATCATTTGAATATTAATAAAATAATCAGTAATTCCTTGTAGGATTGTGACCATTACTCAAATAAAATTGGCAACTTGACTGAATTTTTCATTTTCGTGACAAACTGGCTTTAGAGTTACTTTTCATCGTATCTGCAGGTCATTATAAAGTCTGAACCTTTTCCACAAGGGGGAGTGATTAGCACTCAAATAGGTTTTGAGTTTATTACTGAAAGGGAGGAAACCCATGTGAGCAGAATCTCATCTTCTTTTATTGTCACAATTTTTATGTATATGAAGAAAAAAACATGAAACTTGGCTGGTTGTGTATGATTACTTTATTAGTCATTCAATCACTAAATTAATAACTAATATAACTGATAGTTAAATGTGCTTGAAATGTGCTGGCCAACTAAACATTAGTCTATTGATTATGAACAGAAACCTATGGAAGAAATGGAGGAAACAGAACCATGGTTGCCTAACTAAAGGGTTTGTTTTGAGGTTTTAATGCAAACGACAGTGCTCCTGTTTCCCAGGGCAACTTCATTATGCAACGGGACATTTAGCTAGGGCTCTCCCTTAAAATCTTTTTTACTTACTACTACTATTTCAATATTAGTTTTTTTTGTGATACTTAATTTTGGATTATCAGTTGCAGTGCAGTCGTATTTCCTATCATTTGTCCCACAGGCACCACACTCTGAAACATAACCTTCAAGTATAAAAATTAGAGTAATTTGCATGTATATAAAGATCTCATTGGTCTTTATTAGCAGAGCAATAGAAACAATTCAGTCATTTCTATACCATCACCTAACATATAATTAATCATCATCCACAAGTGCTTCAACTCACATTAGAAGAATTATTGATCATTAACTGTGAAGTTGATAGTTGACTGTTGGCTTGGTTCTCTGGAGGAAGGCACTCAAAGCCAAGTTGTGTGGGTGAAGTTGCTGTCCCTCTGATGGCTAATGTTTGCTGCTTTGAACAAAATCATTAGCTAATTGACAAGAAGTACCATTATCATTATCTGTGGCAGTTATCAATGCCCATTTTATTCGTATTTGGCCAGACTGAGTTGTAGAGACACAATAACAGTAGGCAGCAGAAAATAAGCCTTTGACAGTTTGGGGTAAAATCAGCCTATAGACTTACAAGAATGTTCGTCACTCATAAGGATAAATGCGGAAGATTACAAAGTGACTGTACTTTGAATGATTTGTAAGGAGTTAAAATTAAATATCACTCATTCATCATTTTTACAGATATTTACTTAGACAAGTAAAAAGAAGAACCAAGATATGAGTTTTGTGTTCTGTAATAGTATGTTACACCACACATATCTGCCACCTGCACTGTGGACAAGTTACCTCTGAACACAAAATATCTGTATGTTGATTTGAATGGGCAACACTAAACTGGATGACCAAATGCTTTGAGCATTTTGGTGACATTTTGAAAAATGAACAAACAAAGTAATAGGATTTAAAAAGCACTCTCATATAAGACCACCCCCACACCTTGTCTTACCAGAACAAATGATGGAGTCAAATCTATTTGCTGATTTTACTGATGTCATCTTTTTTGCTACAGAAATTGTTATCTAATTTTGAGTTCAATCTAATTTGTTGTATCATTGGTTTATTGTGATCTAGTCATGGGAATACTAACAACAAGAGAACCCTAAACATTTTTTACTTTTAACATGAGTTATTGTAAAAACATTTTACTCTGAATCATTGATCGGCTTCTCTGTTGACATTATGAATGTATATATATATATATACATTGTATATATGGACTGTATACATACAGACATCTATGGACAGGATACCATTAATTAGCTGACAGCTGTCACAGGGTGTGATGCATCAAGTGAACAGTCATTTATTGAAGTTAAAGTACTGGAGGGCAGGAAAAATGTTTGACTTAAGAATTCAATTAGGCATTCGTGGTATGTGCCCGAAAAACCCACCTGGCAACATACAAAACAAGGTTCTGCTGCTAACATACCAAATAATAAGGAACACCTTTAAAGCTGTTGTGGTACACAAGTGGGACCTCCATTATATCGGTAAGGATTTGTTGCTATAGATGTTTTGTGTATTTGTTAGACCTCTGGGACAAGAAGTCTCCCTTGACAGTATTATTCTAAAATCATAATTTGTAAAGATCTTCATTATAAACACAAAATTCTTCCCTGGCTAGACAGTGCTATCTGATTATTATTATTATTATTATTATTATTATTATTATTATTATTATTATTATTATTATTATCAATTATTAGTTTGAGCATTCACAAAGTGGATGGCTGCAGTTATCTGTGTAAAAATCTATTCATCATCACCGTCTCTCGTGTACAAATATGGTTTGCGTTTACAGTTAATGAACGTTTTTTTAATTTCCCTGAGACACATCAGCTTCATTAAACCTGTCATTAAACTTGTTCATTGAAATAGGCCTGTCACATCTGACCCCACACTAAGCTGTGCTGTAATCACTTGGTAGGATATCAGGCACATTATACATGTCAGCATCATCTCAGGGGCTGCTAAAGCAGGCACTTCCCCAATATTTCCCAACAGAAAATATTCTGATGTGTCATGTTGCCTCACAGTTTTGAACTGTCCATTCTAATTGTGTTCTGTCCATTCTAATTATATTTTCTACTTTTGCACCACTTTTAACCAGTTTTAGGATGCACTGCCAGTTTTAGGATGCACCAAAAGTTTGCTAATATTTGTAAGTGGCACCATGATTTTGGGTTTAATTGTAGGCATTCAGACTATCAAGACCATTTTTGGTTCCTCAGAGAAGGACTAATGATACCTGGGAATTAAGAAATTGTATTAAATCACATCATAATTGCATTTAGGGAGTTTTTCCTTGCCACTGTCGCCATCACTCTTGGCTTGCTCATCAGAGGCATTTCATTCACACACATTCAC
>JBBPDC010018643.1:0-12962 GCA_037974485.1 Hemigrammopetersius urotaenia | reverse complement strand
CGAACATCTATCCATGAGAACATGGAGGAGCTGCTGACTGTGTGGTTGAGGAGAAGCAGCTCGCAGGAGATCCGTAATGGAGGTGATGATCTGGAGAAGACTCAAGCTGTTTACGCCGATTTGCTGCAGCAGACCCAGGTGCTTCAGCAAACGAGGCATCGGGCCGTTTTTTTTTAAAAAGAGGACCAGCAAATGCTGCACATTATACTTAATAAAACCAGTTTATTGCAGCACATTCTCTCTCTCTCTCTCTCTTTCTCTCTCTCGCTCTCTCTGTAGCTCTCTCTCTCTCTCTCTTGCTGTCTCTCTCTCGCTCTCTCTTACTCTCTGTCTCTCTCTCGTTCCTGACTTTTCCGTATTTAATCCTCGGGTTAATATTTACATTCTCTTTAAGAGTAATGTATTAAACTGAGATCCAAATGAAATTAAAGTGATCTGGGAGAACATTTGGAGGCATGTTTATGGTTTACACTATAAAAACAGGCATTGGGATCATTTTGGGGGGGGCATTTTAATCTAGATTAATCTCAAGATTACAATGAGATTAATCTAGATTTAAAAAATGGGCACCTCTAGTATTTATACAATATTCATTATTTACAAGCAAGGTTTGGACGTCACAAAAGCACTAAAAATATGTGGACATCTGCCTTTTCCGTGCATGTGGGGGGGATTCCACGAAAAATTATTAGCGTGGTTCTCAGAAAAAATCCATGTGAGACTGAATCTGCGACTGCTGATCTGGGATTTCTGTATAGACCTTCAGGACCTCTGCAAGTGTTCTGTTATTAGTACTTACTGTTCTCTGATCCATATTTCAGGATTCTGGATTTCTTTTCTTTTCCTGAGGACTTGGATTTGGTTTCTTTGTACTGGATTCATTGGTTTTTGGACTGCTTCTGAACGTTTTGCTATCGAACTCTGAGAACTGTGTCAATTATTAAACTCCCTTTCCTGATGTTTTCTGCATTTGGGTCCATATCTGTGTTCATTACACCGAAACTACACCAAAATGTGTCATGGCGTCTCCTCCGAGGCCATTTGAGAAATGGGCACCACTGATCCAACTCTGACACATGTGCTATTTGCCCCTCCCGTGGGTCAGTTGATCAGAGACAGAGGATTGATCATTTGATCATTTAAAGGCAATAATTTTCCTCGTTGATTTGTTTGGCTTCTGGATGTTATTCTTCCAGGCTGTAGCGACTGTCGATTGCACTAAATGTTGTCTTGTCTAGTTTCTCTTGTGTTTTAAGCCAAGGTTTATAGCCATTGTTCTCATTATTTAGGTCGATTATTTACATTTATTTGTTAAAAAAGTTTTTTTGTTGCATTTCATATAAGAAGCACAGTTTAAAATGTAACACTCGAAGCAGCAGTGTGCTCGGAGCACACGTCCACCAATTTTCCATCTTTAAGCCTCTGTCTTCATCTGTCTGGAACAATTTATGCTTAGTATTGCAGGTTGCTTAGCAACTGTCAGTGTAACATATATATTTAAGCACCACTATGACTGGCTGTAGTCGCGCCTAGATGTAACTTAGTTTGGTGCAACAGGTGGCGCAAAAATGTCCTACTAGCATCCATATGGAATTCCAGTCTGACCTGTTTCTCCTAAACCCTTCAGGAGAAATAAGGAGCAAAAGAGAAAATAAACTGAAGACTCCTGCTGTTTTCCGCGGTTCTCAGTTTTTTCTCTTTAACACATTATGGATCAAAACTGTCTGACTTTGGGAGTCAAGACTCGAATTTGATCACTGAGACGAATTTCAGACTCATTTATAAGAAAAACTGAGTTTTCTTCTGGATCTTCTGGCGGATCTGAAGATCTGATGATCTGAGCTGAATGAAGATCAGAGCAGTGAGAGAAAAGAGATTTGATCTGAAGATCTTAAACTGGGATTGGGCTGAGATTAGAGAAGCTCTTTCTCAAGTGCTGAATTTAGGAATTGGGAGAAAATGAATCTCAGATTGATGTTGAACCCAGACCAGTTATGTACAGAAGAAAAAGTCTGAATAAAGAATAGATCTTATTTTGAATTGTCCGTTTCTCTGGACAGCTATCAGAATAATGCTACTGAAGTAAAAAACATCTCATGTTTTATCTGAAGCTTCCAACAGACGTATTTCCAAACTGTGCAGCACAGATGGGCTACAGTCCAGCAGGTTATTTCGAGCACAGCCGGCGAGGTTAGGTTGTAAAACTGTATTTCTTTAAGAAATGATACTCCAGATAATCAAGGCTTGCCCAGTAGGAAGTGAGTGTGTAAGTGGACGTTCCAGTTGAGCGTATGCGGAGTGGGCTGGAGGTCACAGCAACATTTCTGTAGCTCCATCATGAAAATCATGCTTGACAACAGGGCTTGGAGAGGTGCTGCACTTTGCTTGGCCTCAGCTCTGTGTGTGCATATTTGTGTTTATATGAGTGAGATGGAGGAGGTGGGTTGGTTAAGTATCACACAGGCTTGAGCCAGGAAACACTTACACTAATGCACTGATCTGTCATTCACATCCCACTTAGTGGCTCGATCAAAAGCCGCGGCAGAGGCAGTTGATTACTGACGCTCATATTTAGGACACACAGTAGCCTCTATGGCTCAGGACTCACATGCACAGTTATACAAGCACAACATGTAGTGAAATGTGTCCCTGAGACAGTTCCATATTGTTACAATAAATTAAGAGAAAACAGAAGACTACAGCTAAATAATAAACAATGCAGAATGCAGAGTGCTGGTTGCTCTTGATGTATATGGACATAAAATGAGTAGTATAAACAGTGAGGTAGAGAGACAGGTGAGGTACAGTGAGGTAGAGAGACAGGTGAGGTACAGTGAGGTAGAGAGACAGGTGAGATACAGTGATGTAGAGAGACAGGTGAGGTACAGTGAGGTAGAGAGACAGGTGAGATACAGTGAGGTAGAGAGACAGGTGAGGTACAGTGAGGTACACAGACAGGTGAGGTACAGTGAGGTAGAAAGACAGGTGATATACAGTGAGGTATAGAGGCAGGTGAGGTACAGTGAGGTAGAGAGGCAGGAGAGATACAGTGCGGTAGAGAGACAGGAGAGATACAGTGAGGTAGAGAGGCAGGAGAGATACAGTGAGGTAGAGAGGCAGGTGAGGTACGGTGAGGTAGAGAGGCAGGTGAGGTGAGGTATGGTGTGGTAGAGAGACAGGTGAGATACGGTGTGGTAGAGAGACAGGTGAGGTACAGTGAGGTAGAGAGACAGGTGAGGTACAGTGAGGTAGACAGACAGGTGAGGTACAGTGAGGTAGAAAGACAGGTGATATACAGTGAGGTATAGGGGCAGGTGAGGTACAGTGAGGTAGAGAGGCAGGAGAGATACAGTGAGGTAGAGAGGCAGGAGAGATACAGTGAGGTAGAGAGGCAGGTGAGGTATGGTGAGGTAGAGAGGCAGGTGAGGTTCAAGATTCAAGATACTTTATTCGTCACATGCAGTCAAACAAGTACAACACACAGTGAAATGTATCCTGTGAAATGTATCCTGTTCGGTGTGGTAGAGAGGCAGGTGAGGTACGGTGTGGTGGAAAGGCAGGTGAGGTACGGTGTGGTAGAGAGACAGGTGAGGTACAGTGAGGTAGAGAGACAGGTGAGACAGTGAGGTAGCGAGGCAGGTGAGGTACAGTGAGGTAGAGACACAAGTGAGGTACAGTGTGGTAGAGAGACAGGTGAGACAGTGAGGTAGAGAGGCAGGTGAGGTACAGTGAGGTAGAGAGGCAGGTGAGATACAGTGAGGTAGAGAGGCAGGTGAGATAGAGAGGCAGGGGATGTACAGTGAGGTAGAGAGACAGGTGAGGAACAGTGAGGTAGAGAGACAGGTGAGGTACAGTAAGGTATAGAGGCAGATGAGACACAGTTAGGTAGAGAGGAGAGTGAGGCACAGTGAGGTAGAGAGGCAGATGAGACAGTTAGGTAGAGAGGCAGTTGAGGTACAGTGAGGTATAGAGGCAGATGAGACACAGTTAGGTAGAGAGACAGGTGAGATACAGTGAAGTAGAGAGACAGGTGAGATACAGTGAGGTAGAGAGACAGGTGAGATACAGTGAGGTAGAGAGGCAGGTGAGGTACGGTGTGGTAGAGAGGCAGGTGAGGTGCAATGAGGTATAGAGGCAGATGAGACACAGTTAGGTAGAGAGGCAGTTGAGGTACAGTGAGGTATAGAGGCAGATGAGATACAGTGAGGTAGAGAGACAGGTGAGATATAGTGAGGTGGAGAGGCAGGTGAGACACAGTGAGGTAGACTATGTGACAAATGTGACAAATAACGAATCTTCTTCTTCTAATCTTCTAAAGCCTAAGGACCAAGGGGTTAAATGTTTTATTCCCCCTCAGGATGGCCTGGGTGTCGTTTAGCTGCTGCATGGGTGCCGCTGTTCTCACCCTCAATTCCTACACCAAAACCATCATCGAGCTGCGGCACAGACAGAGGCTCCGGCTGGAGGAGTCGCGGGCTGCCAGCCGTGCGCCGGCCTACGAAGAGGTGGTCCCTGGGGCTGGAGGGCCGGGGTTGTATTCCGTCAGCAGCCTGCTGCACTGTCCCAATGGCATGATGGACACAGTGTGGGCGGACGGCAGCATGGGCGTGGTGGGGGATGGGGACGTCCCCACACTCGTGCTGGTAGGTGGGTGCGGGCCGGAGGGTTGCGAGGACTGCGAGAGGGAAATGGACGAGATGGAAGAGGCCATGGTATTAGAGAGAACAGACTCTCCTTGTTAAAGCAATTGTCCCACCCTCTTCGTACCCCAAACGTAGTTCGGTGTCAGAGTTAGTTTAGTGCTGGAGCTATGAAGCTAATGCAGCTAACAAACCTATAGAATGTGTGGCATAATGCTAACCCACCTCAATATGTGTGGAGGGATTCAGTAACCTCTACTAGATTTGCTAATGTGGTTCCCGACAATGTACTTATTGTTCACCAGAATAAGAAGAAGTTCTTCAGAATAATGCTGCTGTTTGTAGCTATGCTAACACATTTCAGTCCAGATTTGTAGATAACAGTGAGTTGAATGGTGTCCCAAACCACATAGGCAAGTCTGTTAGAAAATTACTGAACAACTTTTAAGGCAAGTGTATGATTTTATGCAGTTAATGCAAAGCTGCAAGTCTCTGTCAACCATTAGCATCATAGCTAATGAAGCAAACATGCGCATTTGGCGTGAATGGGACATTGTGTAAATGAGACATTTTGCCAAACTGTTGGTTTAAAGGCTACAAGGTAGAATCCTGTGTAAAATCTGGGGATCTGTCCTGACCGCCGAACATGCCCAACCTGTCGATTTTGCTTGAACATTGGCCGCATGAATGTATTTTAAGCTCCAGGTGTGAGGCGCTGGTGTTGGGACCTTCTGCATTCGGCTCCTTAGATAAATGGATTTGATCTCTGGGAGCCCTTTGGATTGAAATTTCATGCAGCGCTTGAATGGATTACACTTGGATTGCATAAGGACATGATGCATTATTTTCAGGACTGTGTTTACCGGTATTTATTTTTTCTTCACCCCTCCCCCAAAGAACTGTGTGTCTAGAACTGACTGAAACCTGCTTATACTATGGTTGTACATTCTGTGGTACATCTAGAACTGTCAAAACCTGGTCACACTATGAATCTACACTCAGTGATGTATCTAGAACAGACTGAAATCTGGTTACACTGCACCTCTGGAGTCAGTGATATATCTAGATCTGATAGAAATCGAGTTATACTATGTTTCTAAAGACATTGAACTACATAGAACTGAGGGAAAGCAGCTTAGACTATGGGTTTACAGTCAGTAATGTATTTTGAACTGATTGAAACTTGCTTACACTACAGCTCTACAGTCTGTGATATACCTACACCAGACCAAAACATGCTTACACCATGGCTCTTCGGTTAGAGGCATATCTAGAACTGTCTGAAAGCTGCTTACACTACGGCTTTACGGTTGGTGAGATATCTAGAACTGACCGAAACCTGATTACACTGCGGCTCTACAGTCAGTGGATTATTTCGAATATCCACGAGGCCTAGAGAGATGTTTTTCTCCTCCACTATGTTTAGATCAGAATGTGACTTTTCTTCCCAATGGTCTGACCTGTAAGGCCTTTGGTCCAGCTCCTGAAGGACTGACCAGTGGGAGTTCTTGCCTGGCTGAATCTGCCTTAGTTACCACAGAGAGAAAGATCATGGAGACTTTTATCTACTTGTTTACATCCAGAACTGAAGAAGCACAAAGAGTCTGTTCAATAAAAATAGAAGAATTGAACATAAATTCTATTTGTTTTGAAGAGAAACGCCGGTACTTTACAAACAAGAGGTCTGGATTAACCCACAATACCAGGAACCCCCTCAGTAGGAGAATAACGGTAAAGTCAAACTGTTATTATAGTGTTCGCAACAATAGAAGAGGTGTCCATCTCCAGGACCTCTTGCAGACCAGGGTGGGACAGCTCTTGTTCATCCTGGACGTGTCTAAAAGAGCGAGGTCATGAAAACAAGAAATCTGAGGTTCTGACTCCTGGGAACAATGAAGAAACGGATCCATGGATCCATCTACAGAACACACACAGAACAGGAAGTGTAGACTTTTGGGCAGGGAGTCCATACTTGTCGCTCCATAGTGAGGGTATGGTGCTCCTACACGTACAGTACATGAATCCAAGGACCGGTGACATCACTTACCGGAGGTCTGGAGGCCTGGCTGGGAGAGGGGGGCTGTTCTGTCCAGTAAAGATAGAATAGAAAGTGTGTATGGTGTGTATAAGAAAGAGAGGTCAGAGTGACAAATTAGAGAGAGAGAGAGAGAGAGAGAGAGAGAGAGAGAGATGGGATGGACCCAAAGAAAGGCGGGGTGCAGCCGGTGTGCTGGGGGATTTTGTGAAGTCTGCTTTCCCGTGTTGGACAGAAGATTATGAGAGTAATCCTGTGTGGGATGGGGGGAGGGTGCGGGGGATAAACAGTAAATAGTATTATGACATTCTTTTTTTTTGTTTTACAATAGACATCCTGGCATTCTTAAAAAAAATGATTACACAATAAACACTTACGCACATGCAATGTCACTCACACACACACACACACACGCACACGAGGGATGTGTTCATGTTCACTGTCACCAAGTTTGACCTTGTAGCCCAAACACACACACACACACACAGCTAATCCAGGATTATAAGTAAATATCGGCATGTAAAATCTCTTTTCCTCCCAATAAGAATTAAAGACAAAATCATACGCCTTCCCCAAACACTTCACATCGCTTCATATCACCTCTTCAAAACCATGAAGCCAAATAAATTCATCAAATGATTCTAATCGGCTTCTCCTGAAGTTCATTATTTTTAATAGTTTATATAACTGTAGCTTCACTAGTAAAGCAAATATTTTGTTGGAAAGTGTAAAATGATTAAGACTATTTTGTAATTTATAACGTATAATAAAACTAGAATGCATTTCCACAAGAAAATGCAATGGTAACTGTGGTTGTTGCTAGGTGATTATTATGGTGTTTCGAGGCGATTGCTATGGTGTTTCTAGGTGGTTACTAATGGTTGCTGAGGTGCAGCAGTTACATTCTTATGCCTCCATTCTTATGTTACTTTAACCTTTAACTTTCTGTGACAGTATTTTTCAAAGAGAATGTCTGGTTCCTGTCTGGGAACAGTTATGATTCATTGAGTGTCTCTTGAAGCTAAACCTGGCTGGGAGAGGGGGGCTGTTCTGTCCAGTAAAGATAGAATAGAAAGTGTGTATGGTGTGTATAAGAAAGAGAGGACCTCTGGACCTCTTTGTTCACAATTTCAGTACTTCATTGGGGGGAATAAAAACGCACTGGCAAATTAACCTGTCACAACACTACACTTTACTGTCCTGGGAAGGTACAGCCTCAAATAGCAGATTGGCACTCTAATCATAAAAACAGCCCACATTTAAAGCACACATAAAATGGCAGAAAATGGGTGTAACGAAAGGTTGAGATGCCCTAACTGCTCTAACCAACATGAACATATAGTTTCCAAAATGACAGTAATAAATGAGACCTCCACTCTTAAATTGACACACTTCTGACTCTGGCCACGGGACTCGTCTCTCCTAACACAATGTGTTTAGCAGTTGATTTCTCCTCTGGCACTGCAGTTTTCTCTGGTTTCAAGATCTCACAGATTGTGGCGAATGTAAGTCCACGGGCAAAATTGAATTAAGCAATTAAGACTTAAATTCTTGTATCCAGATTGAGGTTCTAACAAAATTAATCTTTGGAATTACATCCGATAAATTCTCTATTCAAATTAAGGGGTTTTATAACTTCAGAAAGTAATAATTTGTACTCAGTAGAACAAACCAGAATTTTCTGAAAGTCATTTAGGAAACTGGGCAGAAAATAAAACACACTCAGTTTCTCAGAAAATTTTATTTCACAACACATGTGCCTCTGTTTTTTCACCGGAAATGAGAAGAGAATTACAAAACCGACGTCTGGGTGAACCTCTGAAGATCCAGAACAACATCACTAAAGTGACACACACTTTCACAGAGAGCGCCCACGTGGGCGGACCCTGCAGCCGACCCACATTGGGTCAGAAATGTGAGGGAAAGGACCGACGTGGAGTCGGACCCTGACTTCAGCATGGGCCAGAACTGATATACTACTCGCCACTGGACTGCTGGACAGACGGTAACACAGTATTTACAAAATGACCAGAGAGGTCAGAGTAACAAACCATAGATAGAGAGAGAGAGAGTGAGAGAGTGAGTGAAAGAAAAGGGAGTAGACGGCCCGGCTTTGGTCTATTTGCTGGGCACGAACTGAATGAGGCGGATGGCATTTTCATTTTCCATCACACCCTGAATAAACTCGCCTTCAGCCAACCGCTCTGAGAGAGAAAGAAAGAGGGAGGGTGGGAGAGGAAAAAGAAAGAGCAGCAAGGGAAAAAAGAGAATTTAATTAAAGTGCAAAGCCTTGTAGCACACCATTCAAAAGTGTGGAATCATTCTAAACTAGCTGAAATTAACATACAGAAGTTCTATAAAGGTAAGATTTTAATAGATAACAGATTTGAATCAAATGCAATAAAGAAGAAATTTAAACAAATGTATGCAAAATAAAATTATAACTAAACTTATGTCCAGAATGCTTTGCATTTCATAATCTCAAGGAAAAAACTTGCTTTCAGGTAACAATATAATAAGATAGATAAGAAAGAACTTTCTTTTGTCCTAAACATGCTTAATGCAACAAGAAGAATAAAGATAGACAATAAGAGTTTAAAAAGAAAAGAACAGTAGTAATAGTGCAAATGTAATAACAAACTAACTAACAATGTTACAAATAACTATAGCAGATATAATAAAATAATGTATTAGTTATTTTATTATTAGTATAAATTATTAGTGCAAGTGGATATGAAAAGTGATTGTGCCATGAATAAAAAGAGAGAGCAGAAGGTGATGAGAGGATGGAACAAACATTCAGTTACAGCTGAGTAAATGAATAGCAGATGAGTAATATTGCACAATCTGAGTGAGAACCTATTAACATTAATGCTGAGAAAATGTCTATTTTATAAAACTTTAAACCTGCATAAATCCCATAAAATATCTGTAAATTCCTATTTAAACATCTGTAAAAAATGCGGCTAAAAATGCGTGAATCCTCACCGTTTTCTTTCTTGTCGAAGTACGACCACAGTTTGTCTGCTCTTTTCTCCGGAGTGTTTTCATCCGCGGGAAGCTTCTCCTGCTCCTCCTTGGGAATCATCTTGAAGATGGCCTGGGTGAGGAGAAATCTTTAGTCAAAACACTGCTCTGCTATTTGTCCAATTAAAGCTAAATGGTGTTCTTAGCCAACCAAGAGCAAGTTCATTAGCTTTGGATGCAGTTGCTGAAAGTGATCTTAAAAAAACGTTTGAGTTTGTCTTCCCCTGGTGGTTCAGTCATGCTTAGCCTTCAGAACAGATTTAGCATTAACATAGAGGAGAGGGAGGCGAAGTGCTCAAATCTCAATACACTTGAATAAAATTTATGTAAAACTATCTAATACTGATGTCGCACATCAACCACATTCCTCTTGTGTTGGAGTGTGTTTTAGCACCCGGATCTCCTCACATCTGCCAAAGCAGTGAAATGAATTCTCTGTCTTTCCAGTCCAATCCAGCGCTCTTGTTCAAATCTGCTGTTTTTTGGAAGACTTAACGCTCCATCTGCACCTAATTCCGAGATCTGTGGAGTTAATCACACTAGAAATAAACTCCATAGCCCACTGACCCCCATGTGCATCTAATGCCGAATGCTCATTTACACAGTCTCCACGCTGGAAGAGGCTAAGGCCTGGCCTAGGAATGAGGAGGTGCTGGGCTTCGCCATTTCTTTAAGATGAGCAAAAGCACTGATTTATTTGTATGAGGCCAATATCTGGCAGGCTGATATTATTTAGCAGTTTAGCAGAAAGGAAAATTTGACTGAATACTGGGGCAGCTGGTGGCCTAGTGGTTAGGGAGTTGCCCCTGTGACCAGAAGGTTGTGAGTTTAAGAACAAGGACTGCTGGTGGCACCTCTGAGGTGAGTAAGGTACAGAGGAAGAATTTCACACTGTGTGCTGCGGTGTTTTCACAAATTGTCTCTTAACTATCAAAACGTAGAGAGTATTGCATGTTCTTTCACTTTGTAGGTCCCATTGGTACAACAGACTGGCTCTGTAACTAGCTAGTGCATAACCATTACTTTTTCAGTTTAACTTAAGTGACCGTATTGTAGCCTTCTCCATTATTGCCCTGATAATATATTTCTAGTACTATGGGGAAAATCTAAGAGAAAGGATGCTGATCTTTTGTTGGTTCAAACTCTCATTGCGTGAGAGTTGGCAGCCTTGCTTCAGCCAGGCTAACGTAGCAAGCTAACACTGCAAAAACAGCTAAAGCTGGTAAAGTTTCCACTTAGCCACGCTATTTAAAGTTTATCTCTTGCACACAGACACACACACTATTAACTGAGATAATTGGGCTCTAAATGTAGGTTTCAGGTCCTCATTGGATCGTCTGATCGCAGATCAGTGTTTCCTCTTTAAAACTCTGGATAAATGTGGACCTGGACTTCAGCTGCAGCACCTTTAGCCAAGAAGGCAGTTGTTAAGCTTTCCATAGGAACCGCAGCCAAAGCTCCTGGCACTAAACCAACATGGCCTCACTAAACATAGCCTTGCAGACTCTGTGGTGGCTCTTCTCCAGTCAGAATGAGGCTCTGCGGTGAGGGCTGGCAGAAGGTGAAATCTGGTGGTCCTGCTGTGAGATTCATGTGCATTTGTTTACTTGTTTATCGACCTGCCTTCACCTGTTTGGACAGGTTTGTCCAGTTCACTCTATATATCTCCCTTCATCCCTGGCGCTTGTGATCTTTCAGTCTGAGGAAATCTAAGCCAGATTAGACTGTCTTGTGGGTATCCCAGCGACACTTGGGGAGCCGTGCACTCGAGACCTACAGGTATTAATGATTCATCCCAGCAGTTTCTTTAATGTACACCAAAACATGTTTTCATGGTGCAGTACATGCCACTGGCCTGACTGGGTTTAACTGGCAGCATTATTAGTACTCATTAACACTCAGTAGTTATAAGCTGTAAGATAAATTGTTTATTAATCACAATTATTTTTGTAATTATGCAGCATCTACTGTATATGATTCAGTGAATACAATAATACTATAAATTATTCATTAAGTTCTATAATATACTCTGTAATTACATGAGAACCATGTTCAGAAAAAGACCCGTGAGTGTGAGGACCCCTTTAAAAGCTTCGCATAAGAATTTACATTATATGATTGTTCTTTCGACTTTAAAAAAGGTTCTTTATCTTCACCATTTTATCAATTTTTTTAATGGTTCTTCTATGACATTTCTCTTAGAACCTATAGCAAAGGTTTCTTTGAGCAGTGCCACGAAAGAACCATTGTAGTTCCCTATAGAACCGTTTTTGATTTGATATATTTCAGGGTCCGTTCATGTTCTCCCCTTTTCAGCAAACCATAAAACTTACAAGAACGATCTAGGAGACAGAAAATGGTTCTCCAACGTCTTCATGCAAAGAACCCTTAATTTTAGGAATGTATAGAACCTTTTTGTTAAGAATAGCACGATTTAATGCATCATTTACCCTGAACATTTCTCTCAAAAATGACCAGAACCCTCCAGCAGATCCAGAGAAAACATCTGCACCTCCAGGGTTTAAGAACCCGGGTTGCCTTGTGTTCCATGGTTCCTCATTAATAATCCTTAGCATGTAATAAGCCTGGGATTTTCAAAGGGTTTAAAAAAACCCTCCAACCTTTTCTAATCTGGTCCATTCATCCACGTGGCCGGTCTGAGTTGTAGGACTTGTGTAGGTGGGTTTACTGCCCGAGCTCTAAACCTGTAATCCCACGGATTATTCCTGGTTTGGCCGATTCTATTAGCAGTCGGCTGCTGGACTAATTGCTGGGGTAAGACCCGCGGCGCTAAAAGAACAGCTAGTGCGTTTTACTTTAGGTTGTGTTTGCGGACCGAAAAGTCAACCACTCATGAGATTAGAATCCAGGACTGTGATAAGACCATGAACCCACCATGTTTATATGCAGGATGTTTTGAGATGTTCACACCAGACACTTAAACAGCCTCCATTCAGACTAAACACCAGCACAGAACACATGTTGAGTCTCGCTGTGAGAGTTATATGCACAGTCACTGTGTGTGTGTGTGTGTGTGTGTGTGTGTGTGTGCGTGTGTGTCTGTCTGTATGGTGAGTATGTTTCTGGTGTGTGTGTGTGTGTTTGTGTGTGTGTGTGTGTGTGTGTGTGTGCGTGTGTGTGTTTGTGTGTGTGTGTCTGTCTGTATGGTGAGTATGTTTGTGGTGTGTGTGTGTGTGCGCGCGTGTGTGTGTTTGTGTGTGTGTGTTTGTCTGTGTAGTGAGTATGTTTGTGGTGTGTGT